>JAJAGP010004603.1:0-46481 GCA_025084515.1 Ancistrus triradiatus
TAATGATATTATTTATTACTGTTAGGCATAATCTGATTTCACATATATAATTTTGTCTAATAAATATTTATTATGAAGCTATTTGGTTTTTTTTATATTTAATCTGATTTATGAAAGCTTTCACAGATAAAATTCAGTATAAAAAGCATTTATTTATATAATATTTATTACTTTTAGGAATTTTCAGATTTGTGAAAGCTTTCACAGATACAATTTTGTATAAAACACATTTGTTTATACAATTTTTATGACTTTTAGGCATTTTCAGATTTATGAAAGTTTTCACAGCTATAATTTTGAATAATACATGTTTATTTACATAATACAGACTGAAGACCTCAACATAACACACAGGCACTGCCATGCATTTACCCAGCTCTGTGCGTCGACTACTTTCAGTTTCTCTTTGAAATACTCCACAACCTTCTTCTCCCACTCTGCATCCGAGTTGCTTTGAGCTTTAAAAAGTTACAAGAGAAACAAAAACGCATTCAAACACAAACCATGATGTCTCATATTCCACATCGAACCTCCACCAATAAGCTATGCTAACAAGCGTGCTAATTGGATACAAAAGAACAATTTGCTGGCTAGTCAAACCACTTTCTTACGCCATACTTACCATTTGGGATTAGCTACAAATACATGCAATTCAGGTCACTGATATCAACTTTACGTGAAACAAAACGTGGTTGTACCTACAGATTACGCTACACATGGCTAGCTACAAATTCAGTGACAAGGCTATGGAGTGAAAGCAATGCAATTTCATTATCATCTCTTACCAAAAATGCCATCAACAACCCCCAGTGGGTTATTTATCCAGTCGTCAACAGAAGGCATGGCCAAATAACTTCAAAGTTGCGACAACTAAATCGCTCGTACTAATTACGGTGGCTAGATAAACTTCCAACACGTTTCTCACACCGTACCGAATCCAACCTGCTACATACTTCTTCGTGGCGGGAAAATGACGTAAAGACCACCTATCACGTGACCCAGAGCTGGACTAGGGCTGTGTCCTAAATAGAGCATTAGTTTATCGAATACTAATGCAATCTGTATTTTTTTACCACTTACAAACAGGAAGATTCTAAGAGTTTATTTCAGTTATTTGGCCTAATGATAAAAGAAAGTGTAAATCTGCTAAACTCGTGAAGCTCAATATAATTAACCTCGACAGAGTGCTATTGCTATTTTTGTTGATGTGAGGGCCAAAAGTTCGAGATAACTAGGGGAAAAGCTTCTATTTTGCATTTTCTCAAATTGTGTACAATTTTTATTTCGTGCAATCGATATCATCAGCTTAACAATTTGAGAGAAAATGTGAATCTTTGAAAAAAAAAGGCATTTCAGAATGCTAGTAAATGGTATATTTAGCAGCTACCCATATCTAGAGAGACTCACAGCTAATACAGTCTCATACTCTCACCAGGCCAGTGTGTGCTAAGGGCCTTACTCAAGGTCCCAAAAGTGGTAGCTAAGCAGAGGGTGGGATGTGAACCTTGCCCCTTCTGGTTCATAATCCAGTAGCCTAACCACTAGGCTACCACAGTTCAGTACAGTCCAGGACTGTGGTAGCCTAGCGGGTAAGGTACTGGACTATGGACCAAAAGGTAGTAGCCTAACTACTAGGCTACCACAGTTCAGGACTAGTGGGTAAGGTACTAGACTATGAAACAAAAGGTCCAGGGTTCAAATCGCACCTCTGCCAAGCTGCCACTGTTGGATCCTTGAGCAAGGCCCTTAACCCACAATTGCTTGGATTGTAAGTCGCTCTAAAACCCAATTTCAAGCATCCAGTAAGTTACAATATTCATTCATTTTCATACCTGCTTAATCCAATAGCACAGGGTGCAAGGCAGGAAGCAACCCCAGACAGGTCGCAAATGCATTGCAAGGCACATGCATGTGTACACGAATCCAAAGTGACACTTAGAGCTCCGTCTGTGTGGATCTCGCATGTGCTCCCTATGTCTGTGTGAGTTTACTCGGGGTACTCCGGTTTCCTCCCACATTCCAAAGACATATGTGTTAGGCTAATGGTGTTTCTAAAGTGCCCTTAGTGTGTGAGTGGGTGTGTATGTGGTGTACAATGGAGTGGCGCCTGTCTAGGGTTGTTCCTGCCTTGCACCCTGTGCTGCGGGCTAGGCACCAGCTTTCCCATGATGCTGGCCAGGACTTGCCCAATTTGATGGCATAATTGTCCATAGCTTGTTTTTAAAATCAGCTACAGTAACTAAATATTTCTGGTTTGATTTAGTTACTCCTAAAAAGTATTTAGTCTGCTCTTATAACTGCACATAAAGTTCATACTGTAATATGTTCTTGTAATGCTGATGTGGCAGACTCTGAAATTAACCAAGTAACAAATTTAATGACTACAGTGCCAATGCATAATGAAACCATCGTCACTGTGCGTCTCAATAACGATTGTCTTAGATGAGACGAAGCCATGCTCACTGTGAAAAACTGCATCCATATATAGTGTGCTATTTACAGGTCATTCTTACTATTACTTGTTGAGCGTAATAAAACCCTATTCCTAAATACATTTACAGTACTTCTGATAGCACCTTTGACATCCTTCTCACGCCATGGGGAAATGAGACAACTTTCACCACATTTCTAACCTCTGGATTGATTTTTGTTCAGAAGAAGCAAAGGATGCCTTCAGTCCACAATGTTTGCTGCCAACTATTATGAACAATGGGCGATCCATAATGGGTAAACAGTCCTGTGACTGCTTAGAATGATCATACAACCACCAACAAATAAATTTAAAGATAAACATTTACAGAGCAAAAACAGAGAAATAAAAGTCCTTAAGATTTAACAAAGAATTCAGGAGAGGAGTCAGTATTTACACACATTTAGTATATAACTTTTATCTTTTGTATGCTATATTACGTAGCGATCTGCCCTTTAAAAGAATAAAAGTCGGTCGTTGTTTTCAAGGAGCTCTATGATAGATTGCTTTAGCTTTAAAACGTACAGTCCCAATAGCACAGATCTGTATAACATCCTCGTTGGTTACGCACTTTTTTTTGGTGGAATATGGTATATAAATTAGTGATTATTTAAAGGTCTAAGCAGTCTGGCTGACGATCACGGAAATGCTGTGTGAATAATCTGTGGCTAGTCGAATCCGGTAACTGAACGATCTACGTGTAATATTTGAGTAAAGATGGCTGACCGAAAAATGAACATCCCCAGTTCCAGCGCGAATTTACTATTTTCCACCGCTCCAGAGTTTAATTTCAATATGCCATTTATTCCCGTCAGCCAAGCCACTGATCCTGCAGTTTTATCCGGAGGTAAGAGAAAACAGGAAAAGGGGAAATGAACAGGTTAGCTGCTGGATGCTAACTAGCTGTTGTAAGACCCCATTCTAGCGTACTAATTAGTATATGGACGTAGTAATGTCAGTAGCGGTTGTATATTAAGTTGACTTGCTGTTTAATAGAGCAGAATGTTCTCTTTCTTCCTTTGGAGTTTTAGAGCGCTTTGCCAGAGATGTCAACATGTGCAACTCATTTTCCCATATTGTGCAGTTTGACATAATATTGTAACAACAATTCAGTCCTGATAAAAGAAAGCCTTATGGGTTTTTTTGTATTCAGAACACAATCACACTACACACACACACTTACACACACTTGCTGGTCACCTTATTAGGTACAACTTGTTAGTATCGGGTTGGACCCGTTTTTGCCTTAATAACTGACTTAATTCTTGGTAGCATAGATTCAGAAAGGTGCTGGAAACATTTATCAGAGATCTTGGTCTATATTGACATGGCAGCATCACGCAGTTGTTACAGGTTTGTCAAGTGGACATCCGTGATGTAAATCTCCCATTCCACCACATTCCAGAAGTGCTCTATTGGATTGAGATCTGGTGACTGTGGAGGCCATTTGAGTTCAGTGAACTTATTGTCATGTTCAAGAAACCAGTTTAAGATGATTAGAGCTGTGTGACATGGTGTGTTATCCTACTGGAAGTAGCCATCAGAAGATGGGTACACTGTGATCAAAAAGGGTTGGACATGATCATGATCAGCAGTAATGCTCATGTAGGCTGTGGTGTTTAGATGATGCTCAGTTGGTATTAATGGTGGCAAGAAAATATCCCTCATACCATTACACCACCGGCTTGATATGAAGCAGGACGGATCTGTGCTTTCATGTTGTTAACACTAAATTCAGAACCTACTATCCGAAGAATGAATATATATATATATATTTATATATATATACACTCCTGATCAAAATCTTAAGACCAGTCAAAAAATTCACATTTTGCACCATTGGATCTTAAGAAGGTTCTAAGTAGAGCTTCACAATGCTAAAGGAAGAAATTGTCGCAAGAGACAAAAAGTTTTGAGCAGGGAATTTTTTGAAAACTGCATTTACACTCAAACATGATTTTTTCAGCTGATCAAAAGTTTAAGACCATAGCTCAAAAAACCCAGAAAACCCCCTCAAAACAGAAATCAAAGTGTCAAAAAAAGGACTCAGTAATGAGTAGCTCCACCATTCTTGTTGATCACTTCAAACAATCCCCACGGGGAGGCAGAAGACAGCAACCCAACGTCTCTGATCACCATAAGGCTCTTTGACTGTGAACCCCCAGCTCTGCCCTTAGTCTAAGGCAAGGATGCACGAGTCAAGATCAAGAGGACTGAAGCCCAGCTCAGCCGGACCACCCAACCGACACTTCCGGTTAATGGACAAGGCAGGCAGGTCAGACATGACTCCAGACTCCGGCCCCAGTGACCCGAGGCATGCATCCCAGTCTAAATCTAGTCAAAAGCCTGCGCAAATAAGTATGTCTTTAGTGTAGAATTAAAAATTTGGAGTGTCCAATTTTTCGGTAGTTTATTCCACAGTTAGGGGGCCATGTATGAGAGAACCTTTCCCCCTGCTGTGACTTTTTTAATTCTAGGAGTACACCGCCATCAAATTTTACATAAATCACGTAAAATTCTTCAGAGATGATTTTTTTTTTCAGCTGCTCTTTGCTGGAGGGGTTGTGCTGCTCTACCTTTCTCTTTAAAATTCCCCAAAGTTATTCTGTTGGATTCAAGTCAGGTGACATACTTGACCAGGTCATAGTTTAAAATTTTTTTTTTATTAGAAACTCTTTTGTGATTTTGGCAGTGTGCTTTGGGTCGTTCTCATGCTGGAATATTCCTCTTCTGCCAAGCTTTTGGAGACTGGGAGTCATATTGTCAGCCAGTGTTTTGGTATATCCACAGGCATTCATGGTGCCATCTACAAATGTCATCTCCCCAACACCCTTTTCACTCATGCAGTCCAATATCATCACACTCCCACCTCCGTGCTTCACTGTCGGTGCTGTGCATTCACTGTGGTAGTCCTGGCCAGGTTCACGCCAAACATGCTGGATCCCATCTGAGCCGAACACATGTATCATGGTCCCATCTGACCAAAGCATGTCCTCCCAATATTTATCAGGCTTCTTTTCATGTTCCTTAGCAAAGTTTGATCTTGCAGTTTTGTGCTGAGGATTAAGCAAGGGTTCTTTCTCTTGGACGCCGTCCATAGAGGCTGACGTTATGCAATGTCCTTCGCGCTGTCTGAGGAGTCACAGAAAATTCTATTTCCATTGATAGCCCTGTGTCAAGTCTGAAGCACCTTGCCAATCTGTTTTTCAGAGCTAGATTGTGCGAGTAGTGCACTGTCTGTGGCGTCAATTTAGGAGGATGGCCACAGTGGCACGGATTAGTGGTACTATGAATCTTTATATACCTACTGATTACTGCTGCTATTGTATCCTGTATCCTGTTCCATCTTTGTGAGGTCTCACAATCAGATTTTTCAATTCCTCTGGCAGTTCTTTTCCATGTGGAGCCATGATGCAGACATGCAGATAGACACAGCTCATACGAGAAAGTTCTGGTGTTCACAGGTCATTTCATAACCATGTTCATGCAGTTAGGCTAATTGGAAATCACAGGTGTACTTAGTTTGGTTTCAATATTCAATGATCATATTTTTTCTAACTTGTGTGTCGGGTTGGTGATCACAGGTGTATTCACTTTTGATGCATTGATTTTCTACTTTGAGGACTTTTCCTCAAACGTTTTTGAGGTTTTCAACATAGTCTTTCTAAAGTATTTGTTTTTTGTTGGTCGTAAGAGGGAATACTCAACTTGGGAATTTAAAAACAATGCACTTATTGAGAGTGCGTACAGTTTTGAATTATTTGACATTTAAGATATTGCACAGGGGTGTGCTCACTTCTGTTGCATACTGTACATATCCAAGATCTACTGCTACCTACAGTGTTGCACCATTGCATCTTGTATTTATCAGGATAGGCCATTAATAATATGCAATGATTATACTTTTTTTTGGGTTCTTCTTTATTTTCCTAATATTTGTGTTTTGATTTACTGAGCGTTGCAAACCACATTTTGACTTGTTCGATGACACTAAAGGTATTCTAATCTATCTTGTTACATTTGGTCAAATATAGCTCTAATATACAGTATTGGCTCTCTGTTCTTGTGCAGATGATGCGAGTGAAGTTGGTGAAGAAGACAGCTTCCTTGGTCAAACTTCTTCAACAGCTCCTCAGCCACAAACGTTTAGCTATTTTTCTGCCGCTGCAGTCAATAGTGACCCTTTTGCTTCAATAGGGCATCAACCATGTCCGCCTCCTGCGTCTGCTGTTGTCTCATCAGCAGCATCTCTGCCAGTGTCCAGTGCTGCAAACCTGCCCCCAAATCCCCAAATTTCTAATTTGAATTCAGCGCAACAGTATGGCAGTGCACTTTACCAGAACTCCATGGGCAGGCAGACTCCTCCACCTAATTTGGCAGCTCCTCCACCTCCTCAAGTCACCCAGCAGTCCTATAATCCATATCGTCACACTGCCACGAGCAGTAAAGCAAGCCCTTATTTAATGGCTCCAGAGCTACAGCAGCAACCTCTTCATCAGATTCCTCAGCAGCTCAATCCCTATTCACAGACTCCACCTCCTCCTACATTCCAAACGGCACCTCCAGCATTCACAAAGGTATGCCCTCTTATTTTTTAGCTCATGACCTTGACTGATGGTGAGTTAAGATTCTGCTTGAGTGCCTAGAAAGATTTGAGTTAAATTAACAATCCTGACCAAGGGCCACTGTTAAGCCCTTTAGTATCGTGAAAATCGAACTTAAAGTAATAGTGTTGTGCTCTTATGAAGTTTCAACCTAATCTGTAGCAAATGCATAAATAGCATGTTAGTGTTGCATGGTATATCGATACTAGAAAAGTATCGCGATACCTTGAAATTAAGAACGGTAGGATATCTTATTTTGTTAGTACCGCTTCTTTTGAAATCATGACTTTGTCTCTAGTTGTGTCCATGTACCACATGGTGGCAGTGTGTGCACGCAGCACTCTACTTCCCTGTGAAACGGAAGAGGAAATGGAGAGTTAGTAGCTGTTAATACCAGGGTTTTGCAGTGTTCATGGCTTGTAGAGAAAGTACATGCAAGAAGTGAAATATGGAATTAATTTAAGTCCATGGACACAACAAAACCAGTCTGCAAAATATGTCTTAAATCTTCAAATACCAAGGGTGACAAACCATCCAACTTATTGTACTTAGAGCTCACAGAGCAGCAGGTTGGAGAATATGATCGATAACATAATTACATCATGCTCATGAACTCAAATATAAATCAGATAAAGTGAGATTCATTATATGACAAGAGATAATTTTAACCATCTGACTTTGACCAGGAAACTGTTAACCATTTAACTGGCTTTATATTTACAATTAACTTACCAATGTGGTAAACATCTTATACACACACAGACACACACACACTGGCCAAAAAAAGGGTCACCACCTGAATAGCTAAGCAAATAGGTAAGAGCCTCCCATCGGAGGGAAAATTACTGCATTGATGATTGTTTCAGGTGACAACAAGTTATTTAAGCCTAACCGATGCAGTGAGTAGCTTCTCATTTGTTAAACAACCATGCCGAAAGTCACATCCTGTGGTCAGGGAAAAGATGTTAATCTGTTTCAGAAGGGTTAAATTATTGGCATGCATCAAGCAGAGGAAACATCTAAGGAGATTGCTGAAACTACTAAAATCGGGTTAAGAACTGTCCAGCGTATTATTAAAAAAGTGGAAGGACAGTGGGGAAACATCATCTTCAAGGAAGGAATGTGGTCAGACAAAAATCTTGAATGATTGTCATCAGCGATCACTTAAACGTTTGGTGAAATGAAATTATAGAAAAACAACAGTAGAACTCAGGGATATGTTTAATAGTGAAAGTAAGAGCATTTCCCCACACACAATGTGAAGGGAACTCAAGGGATTGGGACTTAAGCTCTCTTAAGCTGTGTAGGCTTAAGAAAACCACTTGTCAGTGAGACTAACCTGCAAAAACGGCTTCAGTTTGCTAGATAAAGATTGGACTCTGGAGCAATGGAAGAAGGTCACATGGTCTGATGAGTTCAGATTTACCCTGTTCCAGAGTGATGGGCACATCAGGGTAAGAAGAGAGGTGGCTGAAGTGATGCACCCATCATGCCGAGTGATGCCGAGTGCTCTGATCTGGGGTTGCTGCAGTTGGTCAGGTCTAGGTTCAGCAACGTTATGTGCCCAAAGAATGAGTTCAGCTGGTACTTGAATATACTGAATATATGACCAGGTTATTCCATCAATGGATTTTTTCTACCCTGATGGCATGAGCATATTCCAAAATGACAATGTCAGGAATCATCGGGCTCAAACTGTAAAAGGGTGAGAGAGAGACAACATTTTCACAGATGGATTGGCCACCACAGAGTCCAGACCTGAACCCCATTGAGAATCTTTGGGATGTTCTGTAGAAGACTTTGCCCAGTTGTCCAAATCTCCATCATCAATACAGGATCTTGGGGTAATATAATGCAACTCTGGACAGAAATAGATGTTGTGACATTGCAGAAAGCTCGTGCATAATCACAGCTTAAGGTGGTCCATCTTTTTTTTTTCTGTCAGTCAGTGGTGTATATATATATATATATTATATATATATATATATATATATATATATATAATATATATATATATATATATATATATATATATATAATGTGTGTATGTGGTGTTGTATATCTATCTAATGTGTGTATGTGTGTGTCTCTCTATCCTAATGTGTGTCTGTGTGTCTCTCTATATCTCAATCTCATGTGTCTGTTTGTGTATCTGTCTCTCTGTATATATATATATATATATATATATATATATATATATATATTCACATTTACAGCATTTAGCAGACGCCCTTATCCAGAGCGACTTACAATTGATACAGTCTTACAATCCAAGCAGTTGTGGGTTAAGGGCCTTGCTCAAGGACCCATCAGTGGCAGCTTGGCAGAGGTGCCAAGCTGAGGTGGGATTTGAACCCTGAACCGTTGGGTCCATAGTCCAGTACCTTACCCGCTGGGCTACCAGGTTTTTGCTGTATGTGTGTGTATTTTTTTGGTCTGCGAGAGAAGGGCCATGGGCCATTGAGTGTCTCTGTACAACTCAAAGCAGATATCGATTTATCACTGGCAGGCCGCGGGGGTTGCTGATACAGTGGCAGGGAGCTGATCCCTCATCTGAGCTTCCCTCTTTCTGACACAGCCAGTTATGCCCAGTTATGTCTCTGTCCAGAGCCTGGCCATGTCACAGGCACCACTGAGGCACTTGAACATGGGTCCCAATGGGGGTGGGCTAGTGAGATAGCCTGCTGCTCAGGTGCCAAACTGGATCCTTAACCTACTTCTTTCTTAAAAGCATGTAAGAACAAACGTTTCAAACATTAAGATTATTGTTTATTTGTGACATATCCATGTGACCTTTTTAACCAATCACAGACCCTCGTCAAAAACGCTGCCCTGGTGAAAAATTTAAAATATAGGATTGTCTGCTCTGCACAAACTCACACCACATCATCTTTTTGACATATCGTGTCACTGTACATCTTGATCTAAAGCATACAGCCAGATTTACATTAACCCTACTGTTTTGTTTATATCAGTGTTCCAGTTTCACAGTCTTTTTTTGTCAGGACCCTGAAAACCTTTTTAAAAGTATTTTAAAAACATTTCTTATCACTACCTCTTGTATTAGACTTTTTACACATCCCGTTTCCTAGTCTTTATCTACAAATGTGCATGCCCTTTTAATCTCATTCATGCTTCATGGCTGGTCAGGTTCCACCAGAACACCACAGATGTTATGGATTTGAATAAATGTCTTAAAAGACAAAGATCCAGTTATAATTAGTGTAGTGTATTTATATGCAATGTCTTGATAAACTCATGAAACCTTATGCCAGATAGATGACAGAAACCATAGTTATGATTGGCAAATTGGCACTTACAAGAGAGATAGGACATAGTTTTCCTGTGAGCTGTACCTATTTATGAGCAATGTCTTGCTGTGTTTTCCTTTAGCCTCCCCCTACACAGACTCCTCCACCTCCTCCAGGACCTAACTTGGTCGGACCTGTGATTCCAGCCAACCCTATGATGCAACAGTCATATAATGTGTACGAGCCTGTCCAGCCTCACTGGTTCTATTGCAAGCAAGTGGAGTCCAAGAGCGTTTGGCTTCCCTTCAGTATTCTGGATTCAATCCAACTAGAGGAAACATTTAATTCAGGTAAGAGGGACAGATCATTTGCAATCCCAAATAAAAAAAAAGATAGAACAGTAGGGAAAATGTGAAAAGAAAAAAAAAAGTCTTACATTTTCTTTGACTTTTATGACCAGTATGAACCCAATATATTTCATGTTTTGTCTGGTCAACTTCCATTTCATGTGTTAATAAACATCCATTCCTGCATTTCCAGCCTGCAACACATTCCAAAAACAGTTGGGACAGGGGCAGTTTAGTAGTAATGAGCTAATAATTAGCTAAAAATGAGGTAAAAAAAATAATGATGTGACTTCAAACACGTGATGTCAACGAAATGTAATCATGATTTGGCACAAAAGCAGTATCCATGAAAGGAGTCTTTGAGTAGTAAAGATCCCTCAGGATGCAGGAATGGATGTTTATGAACAAATAAAATGAAGTTGACCAGACAAAACATGAAATGGCTTGGGTTAATTCTGTCTGAAATAAACATCAGTGTAAGGAACACAGTGTTTTTATTAGCAGTTTCCATCCTGTCTCAACTTTTCTGACTTGGGCTTTTAAGTTAGTAGTGTATTTTTGACATTGCTTGTATTATACAGTGGGGCTAAACAGTATTTAGTCAGCCACTGATTGTGCAAATTCTTCTACTTAGAAAGATGACAGAGGTCTGTAATTTTCATCATAGGTACACTTCAACTCTGAGAGACAAAAGGAGAAAAAAAATTCCAGGAAATCACATTGTAGGATTTTTAAAGAATTTAATTGTAAATCATGGTGGAAAATAAGTATTTGGTCACCCACAACAAGCAAGATTTATGGCTCTCACAGACCTGTAACTTCTTCTTTAAGAAGCTCTTCTGTCCTCCACTCGTTACCTGTATTAATGGCTTCTGTTTGACCTCGTTATCTGTATAAAAGACACCTGTCCACAGCCTCAATTAGTCAGACTCCAAACTCAACCATGGCCAAAACCAAAGAGCTGTCGTAGGACACCAGGAAGAAAATTGTAGACCTGCACCAGGCTGGGAAGAGTGAATGTACAATAGGCAAGCAGGTTGGTGTGAATAAATCAACTGTAAGACATACAAGACCATTGATAATCTCCCTTGATCTGGGGCTTCACGCAAGATCTCATCCCGTGGGGTCAAAATGATCATCAATGACTGACTAAATACTTTTTTGCCCCACTGTATGTCTGTTTCAGTCAAGCAGTGTTGTGTGTGCTACACAGCACAGTTTATTCAGGAATGCCCTGTGGTTATTGGAAGAGTAAAATAAGTGTGAGCTTTTTTCTCCGTCTTTAATGTTTAGTCCAACCAGACCCAGAGAATGTTGTGGTAAGTACAGATGGTGGGCGCTATGATGTGCGTCTGTACGACCGAACTCGCACTTCTGTGTACTGGGAAGAGGAGCCAACTGAGGTGCGGCGCTGTACCTGGTTCTACAAAGGAGACACTGACAGCCGCTTCATCCCTTATTCAGAGGAGTTCACTGACAAACTAGAGGTACTGAACACTGCCGGGCGGAGATTTCTTCACTGACTAGGTTGTTTTCCACAATTGTTTTATTCGTCCAGACAGATGTTTTGAATGAAATGTTGAATTTTTTTTGTTGTAGTTTCTGGCTAGTGAAGTTTTATCCTAGTCAGAATGCATGGAATGGGCTGTGGTCTGGAGCCTATATCACAATGTATGGGTCACAGACGAACACAGACCCCCCCTACCTCAGGCATGGTCAATTATGTGTCTGTGCGACACCTGCCCTGCCAGAAGGCACCACGGTGGTAGGCTAGCAAACTGCCGCTGTGCCACTTGTGCGCTTCCATACTGTATTAAATTTGACTTTTCTTTTTTAAATTGTCATATGGCAGTATTTGAGTGTGTGTGACTGGCATTGTGTGTCCACTTTCTACAGGCAGAATACAAGAAAGCTGTTTGTACTAATCAGTGGCACCGCAGACTGGAATTTCCTTCAGGGGAAACGATAGTTATGCACAATCCAAAGGTGAGCCATTCACATCAGCCTTCCAAACAGCACAGATCTAATAGAGCTTGAATGAAAAAGGGCTGAACAATAACAATGCTTGTTTAAACCCCACTCGTGCACTCTTTAGGTAATCGTGCAGTTTCAGTCGTCAGCCATGCCTGATGAATGGGGCACCACACAGGATGGGCAGACTCGGCCCAGAGTGGTGAAGAGGGGAGTGGATGATGACCATGATGAAGTCCCAGATGGTGTGTGAACCGTTTTTAACCCTCAGTTCCTACAATCACTCCAAACTATTACCAGACTATTAAGTTTTCATCCCTACAGTTTGGTGTTTAGGCCTTTACTAAACAAGCACGTCTTTCTCCGCCACAGAACCTCCTGACATAAGCATGCTTGTGCCCAGAACTTTAAGCACAGTGTGAATATAGGCCATTGTGGGAGTATGTTTCTGTGTGCTGTAAGGTATAATTCTTAGACAGAAAGACAATAGGAATCGGCAGAGACACTGGGAGGACCAAGACTCAAAAAGGAACCCATCCTCTTTGGGTGGTTTAGAAGATGCAGTGGTGCTTGAAGGTTTGTGAACCCTTTAGAATGTTCTATGTTTCTGCATAAATATGACCTAAAACATCATCAGATTTTCACACAAGTCCTAAAAGTAGATATGTTAAATATGTTACAAATATGTTACTTGGTCATTTATTTATTGAGGAAAATGATCCAATATTATATATTAGTGAGTGGCAAAAGTATGTGAGCCTCTAGGATTAGCAGTTAATTTGAAGGTGAAATTAGTCAGCTGTTTTCAATCAATGGGATGACAATCAGGTGTGAGTGGGCACCCTGTTTTATTTAAAGAATGGGGATCTATCAAAGTCTGCTCTTCACAACACGTTTGTGGAAGTGTATCATGGCACGAACAAAGGAGATTTCTGAGGACCTCAGAAAAAGAGTTGTTGATGCTCATCAGGCTGGAAACGGTTACAAAACCATCTCTAAAGAGTTGTGGACTCCACCAATCCACAGTCAGGACAGATTGTGTGTACAAATGGAGGAAATTCAAGACCATTGTTATCCTCCCCAGGAGTGGACCAATAAAGATCACTCCAAGAGCAAGGCGTGTAATAGTTGGCGAGGTCACAAAGGACCCCAGGGTAACTTCTTAGAAACTGAAGGCCTCTCTCACGTTGGGCTAATGTTTAATGTTCATGAGTCCACCATCAGAAGAACACTGAACAACAATGGTTGTGCATGGCAGGGTTGCAAGGAGAAAGCCACTGCTCTCCAAAAAGAACATTGCTACTTGTTTGCTAGATCACGTGGACAAGTCAGACAGCTATTGGAAGAAATGTTTTGTGGACGGATGATACCAAAAACAAACTTTTTGGCTTAAAAGAAAAGCGTTATGTTTGGAGAAAGGAAAAACTACATTCCAGCATAAGAACCTTATCCCATCTGTGAAACATGGTGGTGGTAGTATCATGGTTTGGGGCCTTGTTTTGCTGCATCTGGTCAGGACGTCTTGCCATCGTTGATGGAAACAATGAATTCTGAATTATATCAGAGAATTCTAAAGGAAAATGTCAGGACATCTGTCCATGAACCGAATCTCAAGAGAAGGTGGGTCATGCAGCAAGACAACGACCCTAAGCACACAAGTCGTTCTACCAAAGAATGGTTAATAGAAGAATAAAGTTGATGTTTTGGAATGGCCAAGTCAAAGTCCTGACCTTAATCCACTCGAAATGTTGTGGAAGGACCTGAAGCGAGCAGTTAATGTGAGGAAAAAATCCACCAACATCCCCAGAGTTGAAGCTGTTCTGTACAGAGGAATGGGCTAAAAATTCCTCCAAGCCCGGTGTGTGCAGGACTGATCAACAGTTACAGGAAAATGTTTTAGTTGCAGTTGTTGCTGCACAGGGGGGTCACACCAGATACTGAAAGCAAAGGTTCAACATACTTTTGCCACTCACTAATATGTAATTACGGATCATTTTCCTCAATAAATAAGTGACCAAGTATAATATTTTTGTCTCATTTGTTTAACTGGGTTCTCTTTATCTACTTTTAGGACTTGTATGAAAATCTGATGATATGTTTTAGGTCATATTATTATGTAGAAATAATATAGAAGAAATTCTAAAAGTTTCACAAACTTCAAGCACCACTGTATATGTTAGATTTTACACCATCTAATGCAGTTGCAGAGGGCACAATCATACATTATTTACATTTTTATACACATTTTTATACAAGAAGAGCACACATTATGTTGAATTCTTTAGAATATTCTTCTTCTTCAGAAATATTCTTTTTTTACTCTGTTATTTAATTTGCATTTACATTTGTGTCATTTAGCAGACGCCCTTATCCAGAGCGACTTGCAATTAATACATTCTTGCGAGAAATAGTGGGTTAAGGGTATTGCTCAAGGGCCCAACAGTGGTAGCTTGGCAGAGGTGGGATTTGAACCCTGTATCTTCTAGTCCATAGTCCAAGAGATCCATTTCAGCAAAAATAGCTTTACACTCAGCATAGGTCAGCAAACACCATCCTTGTCCAGTACCTTAACCACTAGGCTACCACAGACCTATTATATATTGTGAAGCTACAATAGAACAGTTTCTTTACAATTTAACACTTCTCTTTCGTAATTTATTTTAATTGCAGGGGACATTTTCTTATTGAAGAAAATGTGCATTGTTTTCACACTTAAAAATAATGTAAAAAATCATAAACATTGTGAACTCAGTATTGCTAATTTATTCTTGAGTTCACGTAATTGCATCCCTAATTACTACTAGTGTTATATATGCTAAAAGTGCGCAAATTGTTGTCTCTTATCAAGGTGAGATGCCACAAGTGGACCATCTGGTGTTTATGGTGCATGGTATTGGCCCAGTGTGTGATCTGCGATTCAGAAGCATGGTGGAGTGTGGTAAGATCCAGTAGCTTCCTAAGAGAATCGGACATCTAAATTTTAAAATAAAAATGTCAGATACTGTACAGCTTTATCATATCCATGGCTTTGCGTTCCTATTTCTTTGTGTTGGACATGAATTAGATTAGACCATAGGTATCTGGTGTTGACAATTCCTCTTGAACCTGTTGTAAGGGTTTGACTGTCTGTGTATTCCCCTCGGTTTGCAGTGGATGATTTCCGTAGCGTTTCCCTGAAGCTGCTGCAGAGCCATTTTAAGAAGGCTCAGAATGACCGCGTTATCAGTCGTGTGGAGTTTCTGCCTGTGCACTGGCATACAGCCCTGCATGGAGATGCAACAGGAGTGGACAGGTTAAAGCGCTGGATTTGGATGCATTCTGCTATGTTATTGCTATTGTAACCTGTTATTAACCAGTCACACTGCTTACTTTATGTACAGTAGTCCTAACAGATAAGAGGGTGGCTATTACTGAACAACTGATATTTTGCAGAAGAAAAATAGCTTGCTCTTATGGCAAGCTTATTAATATCTGAACAAGTTTATTTTTTTGCTGTTTAGGCGGATCAAGAAGATCACCTTGCCAAGTACTGGGCGACTACGACATTTCACCAATGAAACCCTCTTAGATGTGCTGTTCTACAACAGTCCAACTTATTGCCAGACTATCATGGACACTGTGGCTTTGGAGATTAACAGGCTTTATGCACTATTCATGCAGAGAAACCCAGAATTTAAAGGATGCGTGTCAGTGGCTGGACACAGCTTGGGTAAGAGTTAATATCCTGTGCGGCTAACCACGTACTTCATTAAAAAAATCATTTAAAATGCATCATCCAAAGCCGAAGACTTGTAGGTTTAAGTAAACACTTTGTTCTTTTCCTAGGCTCTTTGATCCTTTTTGATTTGCTGTCTAATCAGAAGAGCTCATCTTCTGCCTCAACCCCAAATGTTAATGCTCAACCTGAAGTGAAACAGGTAACACGCAGTACATTTATGTCAGTTGAGCAGAAACCCTTATCCAGAGTGGCTTACAATTTTACAATCCAAGCAATTATGGGTTCAGGGCCTTGCTCAAGGACCCAACAGTGGCAGCTTGCCAGAGGTGGGATTTGAACCCTGGACCTTCTGGTCCATAGTCCATGAGATCCGTTTCAGCAAAAATAGCTTTGCATAGGTCAGCAAACACCATCCTTGTATTTAACTCTTTAATATTCTGGAATACCTATAATAAAGCACAGTTGATCAATTGTCTGATTGTTAACAAAAGTACTAATTTCAGTCTTTTCCAAAAGTCCTTCATATAAACACAAATCCATATGCAATGTACAAAATCAGCTCCTTTTGTACTACGTTTTAGTCAGTGGTTGGATTTATTAGAGTTCATATTATTGGAGCATATTGTACACTGCTCGGCAAAAAAAGGGCAATACCTGGATTTAACTAAGCAAGTAGTTAAACAGTTAAAAAAAGAGCCTCCCATCGGATAATTCCTGCACTGGTGATTATGTTTCAGCTGGCAACAAGTTATTTAACCCTAACTGATGCAGTAAGTAAAGAACCATGTCGAAAGACACATCCTGTGGTCGTGGAAAAGATGTTAATCTGTTTCAAAAGGGTCAATTGTGAAAGAGTGGTTCAGGGAGCATGAGACATCATTTTCACACATGGATTGGCCACAACAGAGTCCAGACCTGAACCCCATTGAGAATCTTTGGGATGTGCTGTAGAAGACTTTGCGCAGTGGTCCAAATTCCCCATCATCAATACAAGATCTTGGGGGGGAAAATTAATGCAGCTCTGAACAGAACTACTTCTGCAATGGCACAACATTTTGTTTTCTGTCATTTTGCCAAGATCTTGTATTGATGATGGAGATTTGGACCACTGTGCAAAGTCTTCTCCAGCACATCCCAAAGATTCTCAATGGGGTTCAGGTCTGGACTCTGTGGTGGCCAATCCATGTGTGAAAATGATGTCTCATGCTCCCTGAACCACTCTTTCACAATTGACCCTTTTGAAACAGATTAACATCTTTTCCACAGGATGTGTGTTGGTTGTTTAACAAATGAGAAGCTGTTCACTGCATCAGTTATGGTTAAATAACTTTTTGGCAGCTGAAACATAATCACCAATGCAGTAATTATCCAATGGGAGGCTCTTTTCTAAACTTTTTAACTATTTGCTTAGGTAATCCAGGTGGTGACCTTTTTTTGGCCAGGCAGTGTATATAGCCATGAAACAGACGTGGGCGAGAGTTTAGACTCTCTTGTTTAGAGCATCATGAAGTCTTGTATCCTGTCGTAGTTGTAAGTTGGTATTGAATAAATGTACATGCCAAATAAAAACATGTAATGTGAAATGTAATTGAATCAGTTCCCAGGTGCTGATGACCTTTGAGTATAAGGTGATTGGTTCTTATCGCTGGGAAATAACTGCCTGATCAGTCTTACTTTTGTAATACACCTCTAAGCTATGTCATGCCAGTTGTTTGATCTCATAACTAAGATGCCACCAGGATTTGTCTAGTTTCCTTTTAGATGAACTGGTCAGTTTTGAAATGACTTGCACTGATTGCAATCGCCTGTGTTGCAATTTGGGGAAAATTTAAAAAGTAAATCAATTAAGTTTGCAGTGATTGTTGTATCTTTGTTGTATGTAGAAAAAGATATTTTTTTTTGATTATATCTGGGTTCTGCCTTTTGTTTCTACAGATAAGCATAGTGTGAATTGTAATCCTAGTTATGATATATGATAAGCTCAGGGAGTAGACAGGGTGGGATTGATAGCTTGAAGGTGTCCACAATCTTATGCTGAGAGTAAACGGGACAGAGCAAGTTTCTGCTTGACATCGTCACATATGGCTGTTCATTTGGGGTCTAGGTTCAAGCACAATATATGTTTAAACGCCTTGTGTTTGGTGCAGGTGAATCCTCCTGTCTCCCAGGCCCCTGAGGTATGTACCCCAGCTGCAGTGGAGGAAAAGAAGGAGGAGGAAGAGGAAGTTGCTAGCCTCTCATCTGTTCTAGAGCAGTTGGGCCTGTCTGAGTACCTTGGCACCCTTGAACAGGAGAAGATTGATGTTGAGTCACTGGTAAGAGAGAACGTTTTTCACATGAGCCATATATTTGATATGTTGGCGTGAACTCTCAGCATTTCTCGATCTTTCCATGCAGCTTATGTGCACAGTGGATGATTTGAAGGAAATGGACATTCCACTGGGGCCGCGAAAGAAGCTCGCCAAGTTTGTCAAAGAGAAGGCTGCAAAGCAGGTAGGCATACTTGAGTGGCACGCAACAATGACTAGAGTGAATGGATGTGAGTAATGAGTAATGTGCAGCCCGTACACACTGGTACAATGTTTTTGCTTGACTTCTAGACTGCACAACAGCTTGTACAGGAGAGCACTGAGGCTAAAAAGGACATGAAAGAAGACTCAGCAGCACAACACACTGAAACTGCCACAAGAGTTGCAAAGCTCAAAGTCCCAGTTGGCAGGCCTATGTCCTCCATTCATGTGGATTACAACTGCTTTGAAATTGGCACTGGGCAGGTAAAGTTGCAGGCCATCCGTTTCTGATTATGACCAAAATAGCCAAGCTCTTCCATATGTATTATTATTTCCATTTTGCTGAAAGCTTGCTGTAAAAATATTACCATAGATTTATTGCTCGGGTACAGTTTTATGAGGCCCAGGTCAGCACTTCCTGGGACCGGTTAAATCATTTGTGATGAATGTTGCAGGGCCAGTCACCACTTCTGTAGCTGGCATTAGTGATTTTGTCTTTTTCTGTCTAGACTGAATGTGCTCTTCTCATGTAGGTGTCGGTGGTTTATCACACTCTGGACTTTGAGCCAGTCAGTTTCTTTGCTCTTGGCTCTCCCATTGGCATGTTCCTGACAGTGAGAGGGGTGGAGAAAATCGAAGAGACCTACCAGTTACCTACCTGCAAGACCTTTTTTAACATTTATCATCCAGTAAGTTTATCCCATCACAACACCAACCCTGCACACGCACACAGCTGATAATATTTCAGTAACCATTTGTGGAGCACATTTGCACAGACCAATGTGAGCACGGGCAGCTAGGACTAGCCTAGTTAGGTTAGCACTGTCACCTTACAGCTCCAAAATCCCTGTTCGATCCCGACCCCGACCCCGGGCTTCGCCTGTGTGGGGTTTGCTTGTTTTCCCCGTGTTCGCGTGGGTTTTCTCCGGGTACTCCGGTTTCCTCCCACATTCCGAAGGCATGTGTGTTAGGTTAATTGGTGTTTCCAAATCTCCCCTTAGAGTGTGAGTGTGTGTGTGAGTGTCCTATGATGGATTGGTGCCCTGTCTAGGGTTGTCCTTGCCTTGCGCCCTGTCTTGCCGGCTAGGCACCGTCTTTCCCGTGACCCTGACTAGGATAAGCAGATAAGACAATGAATGAATGAATGAATGATGTGAGCACACAACACATGTGGCTTGGCTTTGAACTGCATGGCCTGAAATTGCCAGTGTCTTGACTCCCAACAATCAGTTCTGTTACTTTATCATTATCTTACACTTTAAATGGTGTCTCTTGTGTTCCTTCAAGTTGGATCCAGTAGCATACAGGATTGAACCTCTGATTTTACCGGATATAGAACTGGAACCTGTTTTGATTCCCCATCATAAAGGAAGGAAGAGGCTTCATCTTGGTATGTATTCATTTCTACTCATTCATTCATACATTACACATACAGTCAGACGCCTGCAGGTGATTCAAAATGCAGCAGCACGTCTGGTTTACCAACGTTTTCTCATGCAACCCCACTGTGGTGTTCTCGCCAGTGGCTCCCTGAAGCAGCCCATATCAGATTTAAAATGCTCATGCTTGCATACAATGCCAAAAATGGATCAGCCCCTTCCTACTTAAATAATCAAACCTCCACTCAAGCTTGGCTCAACTGGACCTGCCACTCAAGATCAAATTAAAGACGAGCACCAATTCGAAACCTGGTTCCGATTCAGAACCGGTTCCAAAATTTGAAGAACTGTCCCCCCTTTAAAAAAAAAAAAGTAGAATTTTGATTCCACTTATCGTTTTCTACCAGAGGTGTAGCGATACACTCTGCTCACGATTTGATTCGATTCACGATACTGAATTCACAATTAGATTTTCTCACGATTATTGATTTTACATTTGACAAAAGACATTCCTTTTTTATTTCTGTAGTGTAAACAATGCTCATTTTCTGCTACGAGTTTCTATAACAATAACACTTTACTCCCTTGCACTTAAAAGAAATTAGTAGAAACATTAGGTGTAATTGTAAACAAAATGCCCTATTCTCTGTACAGTATTTTTCATATATAACATTTCTTTTTATTCTGTCAGTGCAATACTAATCTTGTGCAAAGACTGTGTGACTGTCTTCTTCTGTTTTGGTGTAGATTTGCATTGTTCAAATGACAATAAAGCCATTATCTCACATTATCTTACTGTAGTTTCACCATAAAATATGTCTATAAACAGGAACCTTTCTGCCAGGACAGTTGAGTATAATCACGTATGTCATAACATAGATTTGTTTTGAGTCACTCTGCTATCACAGTAATGCTCAAAAGTTTGGCTCCACTTTGAGAGAAATTGACATGATGACCAGTGGCAATTAAGAGAAGTTTGGTGTTTCTATGTCATTATTTCAGTACATTAAGCTTATGTTAAGCTTTTTACTTATAGTATGTCTAAATGGGAAATAAAAAGCTTAAGGTAAAATGACTACTTCCCCTTTGGACCACATGTTCTTCATTTCAGTAATATAGAGTACTTATTTCCAGGTGTTCCTAAGTCATTGTTTTAGTAACTACATTAAGCTTTGTTCATGTTAAGCCTTTTAGACTCCCCTGCATTAGCCAGACCTGTTTACTGGAATAATAATACTACTACTAATAATAATAAAAAGATATTCTTTATACCGAAAAATTTGGCAGATTGCTAAGAACTGGATTCAATAAGCAAATTCATAATTGATGAAATTTAAACGATACTCAACCCTAACCGGCACCCGTATGCTGTAAATGGAAATTGTTGCATTGCTCAGCTAAAATCTGAGGAGAGCAATATTTAAGTGGTGCTCTGACTGACAGGGAACATCATTCACATCCAAAGTGTAGGGCCTTGTGAGCTCTCGGTGACTCCCAGCAACAATATGAACATAATCTTCCAGCAAATACTTAGACCCTGGCTTTAGTGCCTACATGTACAGAATTGAGCAGATGTCTTTATCTAGAGCAGCGTACAAATGCTGGGTGCCTAACAAATGAGAGGCAAGGGCTTTGCTCAATGGCTCATTAGTGGGAGTGTGGCAGTGCTGGAACTTGAACCCTGGTCCTTCTGATCAGTAGTCCAGTACCTTAATATACTGCAATACAGTGATCCAGTAATTTAGAAATGGCTAGGATTGATTGAATTGTTGATGTTTGAAATGTAGAAACTCACACATGTATTGTTGTATTTAGAGTTAAAGGAGAGTCTGTCCAGGATGGGCTCTGACCTGAAGCAGGGATTCATGAGCTCTTTGAGGACTGCATGGCAGACTTTGAATGAATTTGCTCGTGCTCACACCTCCTCCATTAAGCTGCATGAACAGCTGGCAATAGTGGCCAGTCAAATAAAAGAGGAGGAGGAGAAGCAACATTGTGAAGGTGGGTGTAACACAGGACGCATTGCTCTGAAGATCCTTACGTTTTAATAAAGCTCTGTCCTTACCTGAGATTCTAAAAAAATGTACACAGAACGCCAGTTATTTGTATGTGTGTGTGTGTGTAGCTGCAGGTGACCTAGTGGTGGAGACTCCCGAACCCTCAAAAGAGGAAGAGACAAAGGTGAAAGTGGGCATGCTGAATGGAGGCAATCGCATTGACTACGTCTTGCAAGAGAAGCCCATTGAGAGCTTTAATGAATACCTTTTTGCCCTCCAGAGTCATCTGTGCTACTGGTAGGTGGTTTATATACAATGTAGATACTGTAAGGAAATAAGTTTTATTCCCATCCACTAATGGCATTTTTCCAATATGCTTTTCGTAGGGAGTCTGAAGACACAGCTTTGTTCATCCTTAAGGGGATTTATAAGGCCATGGACATAAGCCCAGAGCAGCACTGATGTGGTGGATAATCAAATCAAATCAAAGCACACACAAAATTACGTCATTTTAAATGGGTTCCAACTTTCCAGGAGGGCTGTGCTTGTTGTTGAATCACTTTATTTTCTTTAGTTTTCTATTACTGTAGTTGCTTGTATAAATGAGAAAACGGGAGTTGTTATTCCATATATCTTAAATTAAGAAATTGAAATTTAAATAGTGGAGTTAAGGACCGCCTTTCACCTTTCATTTTTGAAGAGCTGTGAAAGTTTAATTGCAGATGTTGAGTGTTCATGAACCATGGTATTAACAGAGACTACTGGTTTGAGGAAGAAACAGAATCTATCCCTTGTAACTAGGATGAATAATAAACGAGGAAGAAACAGAAATCTATTCCCTTGTAACTAGGATGAAATAATAAACCGACTTCATCCAGGGCCTGTTTTCCTGTGACTGGGTACGCTGGGCATTTGGAATTTTTTTTTACTGAATATACAGTGGTACCTTGGTCTTGCTTCTCAAGGACCATGGAACTAATCAATCAAATTCGGTTCTCAACACATTTTGACTAGAAAAAAATTGTCTTGGTTCTCGTTGTTTGCCTGGTACTCAGTGCACTTGCTTAAACTTATACTAATCGAGCCGTTTGACTCGTTTCAGCCGAAACTTGATTCACAGTTCAGTTCGCAGTGATTCAGGGTCATATCCCTTGCTCAGTGAAGATCTCCGCTGTGTTTTTCTTTATCTTTACATCTACAGTACAGTGTTCTTAGTGCAAATAAGTCCCCATGGGTCCTAAAAAGCTTAGTTATGAGAGCCAACCAAAAAGAAAACTGAATCCTCTAGTTCCCTGAGTTCATCAACTGAGTAAGTGTTTTGCTTTTACTTTTCATTTTCAATCCATTACTCACTAGATTACATGAGATTTTTCAGGTTAATGTAAGTGTTTTAAACATTAACTTACCATAAACTGTACCAAACACTTGTTAAACTCCTTAGTAAATCAGGGAGCACCTGTACAATACAACTCCATTAATGCATATAATGCTTATACACTGGATTTTCTGGGGGTCTGGAACAGATTTATTCAATTTACATTATTCCTTATGGGAAAAATTTTCAGCACTCTTCATTTTCACTTCTCCACAAGCCTTCTGGAACAAACGAATGTTGAGAACTGTGGTACAACTGTATACAGGTACTCCCCATTTTATGAGGGTCCAGGTTACAATTTCTTAACTTTACAATGGGAATCCGATAATGCACAAGTGTGTATTCATTCAGCAGAAACCCTGGGGACGTGATAAGCACTTTGATGCTCTCCTACAGATGCTAGCCATCCTATAGCACACCGCTAACCGAGCTGAGCAGCACCCTTGGTCCATCAATGGAATAACCATTTTTTTGTTTTGTTTTTCCACTTTCAATACATTACATGTGCTATTTAACACTTTATTATGAAATAAGCTTTGTGTTAATGATTTTCCCCAGCTGTAACTTATTGCAAGTGTTTTAGAAACGTTTAAGGTCGACTAAACTATAATATATAGTGTATATTAAATGCCTCAATTTATGATACACATTCAGCCTACAATGTATTTGTTGAAACATATCCCCATCGTAAATCAAGGAGCACCCTGCAGTATAATACCTCAGCATCTGACCATAATCATCATCAGCTCAACACCAAACAACAAACAGAAGTCAAGAAGACAAAGTCTGCACCTTTTAATTTCAAAAAACAAGGTTATGTTTGAGATCGGATCATGCTGTTTTCAGATGCTATAGTATTAACCTCGTATTAGATTCTCAAGGGTAGAACTCATGACATTAGGAAAACATGTACTCACTTGAAAATAAGTGATTATAAACATTAACTCAGTCAGGACCTTTGCAGAGTCACCTATTGGTTATACTGAATGTTCAAGCTGATCATACACAAAGCAAATTGCCAAAGAGTCATTGGCCATGCTGTTTCTAAACAGTACAGTAGAATTTTAGAAAATACTGTTCATATCCAGTAACAGCAACTGTCAGTGGCAAACTGAGCACGTTTTACCAGAGCACACAATATAAAAATGTAGCCATACTGTAGCCATGTTAGCTATAAAAGTTCAATTTCCTTTTTTTACAGTTAATTCTGTTAACAGGAAAGTACATGGACTCCAGGTCTACAGCTCATATACATTTGTCAGAATTTCTTAATATTTAGTAGATCCTTGTGACTCTCCTCGTAATTCCATGGATTAGATTAGATGCATTTTTGCATTACTTCAGAGGATGGAGTCATGATCTAGCAAGTTCTAAATGAATCTCTGCTCAGCTGATGCTCCACAAGTGCATTTGAGCTTTCAATCCTCCACTCTGGTCTGACTCTTGTAAGCCTGCTTACGGAGGTGATTTTCGATCTCTTCACGGAACACCAACATGCCCAAATGTGAATGAGAGGCTTCGTTCATGGCCTTGGATTGGATACACATGCGGTACTGTTCTGGAGTCAGCTCATCTGCACACAGTTTCTCATGCCACAGGTGGAAGAGACCGGATACAGGTGTGCGCATCACTATCAGCTCACTCCTCAGATACTTCCTGTACAGGTGGACGTCCTCCACTCCCCAGCCTTTTACGTCAAGGTCAAACCCCCCTGTGGAAGAACAGCAAGCCACACTGTCAAACTTATTTTAACATGCACTTGATGTTACTCAGTTCCATGTCAATTCAACTCACCAATGTTGAGAAAATCTGAGCGATACTGACACGTCATGCCAAATCCGAAGTCTCTCCAGAATCCAGCATCTTTTTTATGAATCTGAAAATGACACTGTGTTACTATTATGTGTCAGAAATACAAATGAATACTGTTTAGGTCAAACCACAAAGTGAAGGACGTTCAGTAAATGAACTGGTTACATACCAGTTGATGCTCAATAGGTGGAGCCAGTTCAAGATTTCCATATACTATGGCAGGATTATAAAGGCTAAACACTACAGGGTAGAACACTCTCTTGCCTTTGGTAGAAAGAAAAAGGAGACATTCAGTTGCATTATATATGCGTATACACACACGTCGATCACTTTATTAGGTACTCCTCCTTGTTTCTACACATTGTCCATTTTATCAGCTCCTCTTACCATATACAAGCACTTTGTAGTTCTATAATTACAGACTGTAGTCCGTCCATTTCTCCACGTACTTAGTCACTCTCCTTTACTCTATTTGTCTCCTTATGCTGGTGTGTTTGTGTGATGTGCTGGTATGAGTGACTCAGACAAGTGTCACTTCTGGATTGAAAATAGTCCACCATCCAAAAATGTCCAGCCACCAGCATCCCGGGAGAATTAGAAGATGACCAACACAAACTGCAACTACAGATGAGCTACTGTCTCTGATCTATAAGGTGGAACAATAAGGTAGATGCGTCTAATAGAGTGCACAGTGAGTGAAAACATCATTTGAACTCCAGCAGCACTGCTGTGTCTGTTCCGTTCATACCAGCAAAACACACCAACAACACATCAGTGCCACTGTAGTGCTGAGAATCTTCCACCACCCAAACAGTACCTGATCTGTGGTGATCCTGACCATTAGAATGCAAAGTGAAGGAGACCAACACAGTATGTAGAGAACCAGACAGACTACAGTCTGTAATTGTACAAAGTGCTTCTATATGCTAAGTGGAGCTGATAAAATGGACAATAAGGGTAGGGACAAGGATCTGCAACTAAAAGTGATCAGTGAGTGTATAGTACAATACTAAATATTACTAATATTATAGTACAATACTAAATATTATCGCACTTGGATGACTTGTTGAAATCATCATAATGCTAAGAATATAAAATCCATCATAATATCAAGGGTTAATTTAGGATGGTTTCCCCAAGCCCTACATATTTAAAGTAGGGTGACAAAGTTAATTCTGCAGTTGTTTTAAAACTGACAGCAACCAGAAGGTGACAAAAGGAACACTTCAAAATTGCGCACAAAATATGCATTGACTTATGGAATATTTATCACAGAATAAAATGTTCTCATTTTTAAATATTTCAGCAAAATGCACCCTCACAGTATGTAACTTGAAGAGTTGTAGTTTTTATTCATTATTTTGGGTTTGTGCTCTTGCAAATTTAAAGTAGGGCTAGAAAATAGGGCTAGACCATAAATCACCAGTAGTGGCTGATTCTGGATTCAAATGGTCTCCATTCATTTTGTGTACATCAGAAAACGTTTAACTTACAAAGATAAGAGATTGATTATTTATAGAAATCGTGTAAAACACTTGTATTTGACCATGCTGTTAAGGTTATATCCTTGGCCTGGTAAAACATCATGGCATTCAAATGCCTTTCTTTTGTCTGTCTGGATTAGGGCATGTGAGTTTGAGTCAAAAATGAAATTTGAAGTTCTACTTATTTTACCAACAACAGTCAAATGAATTCGAATTCTCAATATACATTTTTAACATTGTAAAAATACACGGACGTGAGAGCAGTGAACATGGGGCATTTCAGCGTTTAAAATATCAAGACTTCGAGCGTGCAATGTTGTTATTATTATCAGTCAAATTAAAAGTTAGGAAAAGCTGACTTGCTCGATTGCTCACAAAAACCTGACTGGGCATCGACACCCTTTGTTTGGCGCTTGTTTAAAAGCTCTCTCCAACCACTTTCAATATCAAGCGCATAGCTTTGCATATGAATGCTGCTCATCATTTGGCATTACCTCTGTTCTGGAAGTGGATCAAAAGTTAGAACGTTGGACAAACGAGGGCTGACAAAAATCGTTATTTTTTTGCTTTTCCTGTTTTAAAACAAATTCCAAAAGACCCACCCACTCTGGACTATTATTGGTGAATTCTTGTGTCTGTCACATAACATGAGCTAGACTGGTGTATAATGTCTGATTGTTAAAACACTTCATACTTTTCATACCTGGAGATGTATTGAGACGGCATGTATTGAGGAATTCCAGTGTGAAATAAATATCTACATCACAGAAGAACATCAACACATCTGCAGTGTTCTTCCATGCATGAGCACCGATGTCCAGCCCTCTCCCACGGGAAAACTCCTCATCCACAGGGATAAGAGTATAGTTGGTGAAGCTCTCCTCACTTACAAGAACCCATGTGACATTAAAGTAAATACAACAGCATGTTAGAGACTAATGTAAACAGACATTTTAAAGTGTTATGAAACCTGAATTTTCAGATTAAGGTGTATTTTTCTAATGATATGTTTTGGGGCTTAACATTTTTGTGTAAAAGAAGGAACAGACAACATGGCCAAGGTAACTAATGTGCACGTATGGCATACTTAGGATGGATGGATAACATTGCAAAAGAAACACAAACAGAGAAAAAGGTGAACAAAGAATATTGTGAAGAAGTGTGGTCACACTAAGAATGTAATTTTGGTTAGTGTCTATAACAGCTTTATACTATGAGAGCCCTTAACAGTGACAAATGTGTTTGGCTATGCTGCAAACAGAACCCTTGTAGGACACAAACCTGGAAAGCTTTTGTAAGGATGACTTCACCTCCTGCAAACCCTCTTCTCCAAAGTAAACCACTGTAAGATGCACTCGCTTGTCCTGATGCATACAAACTTCCCTGCAAGAACAAAAACAAAAAAAACTGGTAAAACTAATCGACTAACTGGTAAAAACTCAACTCTAAGAAAATGTGATGATTAGACTAATGATTTTTTAAAAATGGTTGCGCGCACACTGCCATATCTTACATTTTATATTGAATCATTCCATTTACTCTGAGATCACTGAAGATATAAATACAATGATGTAAGCTCTAAATATATACTCAGTGACAAAAAATAACGTACCAAGAACTTGCCTGTTGGAATCTAATGAAACCTTGTATGTGTCAATGTAACAATGATATGTGTAAGTGATTACAATATTAGAGCGAAAGGATAAGTTTATTGGGGAAAACTCTGCTACTGAAATAGGATCTAGTACCCTTTTGGGCCGCCTCTAGCCTGGATACAAGATGAGATACGGTTGGTCATCGGAGATATACAGGTTTTGTATGGCATTCTGTGGCACATTTGCCCACAGATGTTGCCACTAGACCTGCTGTAGATCCTGCACATTCGTAGGCTGCTGAAGCTGGCATCCCAGCCGGTCCCATAAATGCTCGATTGGTGGTAAATCTGGCTACTGGGCACACCAAGAAAGTCTTGCAATCTGGCAGAGACATTCCTGGGAAACCCTTGCTGTGTGTGGGTGAGCATTATACTACTGAGAAGTGCCAGTTGGAAGCACGAGAGGCAACACGTGGGCACAGGATGCCCTGCACGTATCACTAATCTGTTAGTGTCCCTCATATCACTACTGACTGTCGTATGTGATGGCTCCCCAGATCATCACACCAGCACTTGGGGCAGGGTGTTGCTCCACAGCAAAGGTAATATTGAAGCGCTCACCACAAGGCCTCCATACTCAAACCTGACAGTCGTCGGATCCTAAACAGAACCTGGATTTGCTATAAAGATGACACAGTTCCAGTCCATAGAAGTTCTGCACTGCAAACGAAGGCTGTCAATGGAAAGACACATAATGGGGGCCGTGACAACAAATTTCCTTCTGGTAAGCACCTGGAAACGATCCAGGTAGAAACAGGGATGTGGGAGCTGCTCGTGCTTGTTGGCAGATCAAACAGTCCTCTCTACTGGTGGTCTGTCCGGGTCATCAAGAGCCTGTTCAATGTGTGTGTATGCCCTCACGAAACCACTGCTCTCAACACCTCCTAACAGCCATCCTGCTTCTCTCAGTCCAATGATGTGCCCCCTCTAAAAGTCTGTAAACTGGGCAAAATGTCTTTGAGTGCATTGTAGAGGCATGTCTAACAGCCAACTATCTCTCCAAGAGGTACACTATCCAAAAGTAGTACCTGAGAGCATTTTTATAAAAGCACATATGCGCCGTCTTGTGGCAAGACCCAGTATCTAATCAGGCCACACCTGTAATCAGTTACAACTCTGCCTGAGACGTAACTGCATGCCGAGATTTGCAGTAATCCGGATTTGCAGGTTTTTTGTTGTCAATAAGTATATATATTAATGCTGTGCTTATCTGAACCAAACTACATTTACTTTTACATTTGCAGCATTAAGCAGACGCCCTTATCCAGAGCGACTTACAATTGATACAGTCTTTCAATCCAAGCAATTGTGAGTTAAGGGCCTTGCTCAAGGAGCAACCCTGGACCTTCTGGTCCATAGTCCAGTATCTTACCCGCTAGGCTACCACAGTCCCTACCTTTTTAACAGTCAAATGCTGAAGTTATTAGTAGCTTAGTCTGCCAATTTCACTTTGCATCACTCACCTAAAGTTGTGTAGAAACTGAACAAAAACTTCTGTTCTCCCTGACAGAGGCACTATAATGTTAATGATTGTGCTGGCTGTATTCACAGATGTGCTCCTCACTTTCATCAGGGGACCAAAAGGACGAAAGAGAGTTACATGACGGAATTCATGGGAATTTTCCTTTGCAAAGTACAGCTCATAGAGTGTGCCTTTGTCCCGTTCTGTCCTGTAAAGTCCTGGAGAACACAAAAAAACCCACGAAATATAAAAGTTACAGGACCATTTAAAGTTTACACTGTATAACAAATAGAAATGCATTGATTACACCCACACTGTATTACCAGTAACTAGAGGTGGAGTAACAAGAAATGCATCGAAATTTACAACAGAACATTTTTTGCAGAGGGAAAAAAAACAAAACAAAAAAAACCCTGCATTTTAAGTTTTCTGTTGAACATAAGTGACCTGTAATCAATGTCCACATGAGGTATCAATAATACATTTCATTTATTTAAGTGGCAATCAAAATACAGAAATACAATTAGAAATTAAAGAAACAAACCAACCAACCAAACCTTCCAGCCAAGATTTTTCGTTTTGGTGCCTCAATAGTTAAGAAAAAAAGTTTTTTGATAGTATGTATTGTCTCCATATTTCAATTAACAGGACTGTTTAACACAGTGAGCACATTTACATGCACTTAATAATTTGATCTTAATCGGATTGATGATTATTCAAGTGGCCATGTAAATGGCATACTCTAATTCCTCAGATCAGATTGGGGTATAGAAATAAAATTAAGAAATCCTATAAAGAGAGCTGGATTGTAGCTCAGTAGTCAGATTTCTCAACTGTTTTCTCTGTCAGTGTATGCACACAAATGAAGCCTGGAAGTGAAGAATCATGTGTGGTTGCCAAGTCCACCTATTTTAAGAGACTTTTCTTCGTTTGGGCTCGTTTCCATAGAACTGTTTTTGTTTCACTAGTGGTATCTGGCTCCTTCTAATTAAATGCAGGATCTGTGAAACAGCTACTAAAGACTTTTGTTGAGACTCTGAAATGCAGTATTTGTCAGAAGAAATTAAGATTTTATTCAGTTATTAAAGCCTGAAGTTTATGTCACATCCTTGTGTGAGATTATTGGCTGGTTTCTCATTATCTGATTACTCTATTGCACGTAAACATTTTGACCAGATTACTGACCAAATCTGATTTTCTGCACTTACCAGATTATTAAGTGCATGTAAACACACTCTGATGTAAAACAGTGTGCTTGACTGATTATGTTATCAACTTACACTACTAGTTGCAACGCCGGACTTTGTCTGGTGAGTCGATGTAAAGCATGATTTATACAGTGGAGCTTGAAAGTTTGTGAACCCTTTAGATTTTTCTATATTTCTGCATAAATATGACCTAAAACATCATCTGATTTTCACACAAGTTCTAATAGTAGATAACAAGAACCCAGTTAAACAAATGAGACAAAAATATTATACTTGTTAATTTATGTATTGAGGAAAATGATCCAATATTACATATTAGCGAATGGCAAAAGTATGTGAACCTCTAGGATTAGTAGTTAATTTCAACGTGAAATTAGAATCAGATGTTTTCAATCAATGGGATGACAATCAGGTGTGAGTGGGCACCCTGTTTTATTTAAAGAACAGGGATCTATGAAAGTCTGCTCTTCACAACATGTTTGTGGAAGTGTATCATGGCGCGAAGAAAGGAGATTTCTGATTACCTCAGAAAAAGAGTTGTTGGTGCTCATCAGGTTGGAAAAAGTTACAAAACCATCTCTAAAGAGTTTGGACTCCACCAATCCACAGTCAGACAGATTGTGTACAAATGGAGGAAATCCAAGACCATTGGTACCATCCCCAGGAGTGGTCGACCAACAAAGATCACTCCAAGAACAAGGCATGTAATAGTTGGCGAGGTCACAAAGGACCCCAAGATAACGTCTAAGCAACTGAAGGCCTCTCTCACATTGGCTAATGTTAATGTTCATGAGTCCACCATCAGAAGAACCCTGAACAACAATGGTGTGCATGGCAGGGTTGCAAGGAGAAAGCCACTGCTGTCCAAAAAGAAACATTGCTGCTCATCTGCAGTGATAAAGATCACGTGGACAAGCCAGAAGGCTATTGGAAGAATGTCTGGTGGACGGATGAGACCAAAATAGAACTTTTTTGGTTTAAAAGAAAAGCGTTATGTTTGGAGAAAGGAAAACACAGCATTCCAGCATAAGAACCTTATCCCATCTGTGAAACATGGTGGTGGTAGGATCATGGTTTGGGCCTGTTTTGCTGTATCTGGGCCAGGACGGCTTACCATCATTGGTGGAAAAATGAATTCTGAATTATATCAGAGAATTCTAAAGGAAAATGTGAACACATCTGTTCATGAACTGAATCTCAAGAGAAGGTGGGTCATGCAGCAAGACAACGACCCTAAGCACACAAGTCGTTCTACCAAAGAATGGTTAAAGAAGAATAAAGGTAATGTTTTGGAATGGCCAAGTCAAAGGCCTGACCTTAATCCAATCGAATGTTGTGGAAGGAACCTTGGAAAGCGAAGCAGGTTAGGTGTGGGAGGAAAAAAAACCACCAAACATTCAGAGCTGAAGCTGTTATGTACGGAGAAATGGGCTAATAAAAAGTGGCTCTAAAAATTCCTTTCCAAAGGCCGGCATTTTGTGCAGGGACTGATCAAAACAGTTACAGGAAACGTTTTTTAGTTGCAGTTATTGCTGCATAGGGGGTTGGTCACAATCAGATAACTGAAAGAAAAAGGGGACAACATACCTTTTGGCACAAGACAAGAATAGGGAAAGATTTGGATAAGTTTCAGAAATAAATAAGGGACAAAGGGATAATGTTGGTAGTGAGGAGAAAAAAAAACAACTCAAAAAAAAAAAAAAGAAACAAACAAAAACACAAAAAAACAAAAAAAAAAAAAAAAAGAAAAAAAAAACAAAAACCAAAAAAAAAAACAAATGAAAAAAAAACTACAAATAAAACACAAAAACAAAAAAAAAACCCCACAAAACCAAAAACAAAAACACCAAAAAAAAAAAAAATGTGGAAGGACCTGAAGCGAGCAGTTAGTGTGAGGAAACCCACCAACATCCCAGAGCTGAAGCTGTTCTGTACGGAGGAATGGGCTAAAATTCCTCCAAGCCGGTGTGCAGGACTGATCAACAGTTACAGGAAACGTTTAGTTGCAGTTATTGCTGCATAGGGGGGTCACATCAGATACTGAAAGCAAAGGTTCACATACTTTTGCCACTCACTAATATGTAATATTGGATCATTTTCCTCAATAAATAAATGACCAAGTATAATTTTTTAGTCTCATTTGTTTAACTGGGTTCTCTTTGTCGACTTTTAGGACTTGTGTGAAAATCTGATGATGTTTTAGGTCATATTTATGTAGAGTTATAGAAATTTCTAAAGGGTTCACAAACTTTCAAGCATGACTGTTGTTGAGATGCGCAATCTAAGGATTACACTTTCAAAAATATTACATCACAACTTTTGTACACAGCAACCCAACTAATTTCTCAACTGATAAAAAAAACAGCAGGATAACATAAAAAAAACAAAAATAAGAGACCACTTAGGCATGCAGTACCTTTTAAACCAAACTTAAATATAATGCACTTCAGCAAAATGCAATCAGTTTCAAAATGTAAATAAAGTAAGTTCTGTGTGTCCACAGATAACAATATTAATTGAATAGTATAATAGTCTAATAGTCCAGTTAGACAATGAATCAATAGTAGTGGTCAATAATGGATCTTGTTTCATTTTGGATTCAGTTGTTTCCTCTGCACTGTGTGCACTTTAATAGTGTTAAAATATTTGACATGATAATGGGCATCAACTATTCATAAAAGTCACTTAAAACCCCTGTTTTTGAAAGTTTTGTTGGGTATCATATTGTTGGTCTGGTACGTTAGCTTTCAGAGCAAGTAATAAAAATGTTTAGTTTTTTATGGTATTGCAATCTCTTAGTTAAGATATGCTAATTGTTCACAATTCAAAACAATCACATTGCCCACCCTTAGTTTATGGCATTTGCTGACAATGACTTCTTTGTGGGTACTTGGGTTGAAAGCTGTGTCCGAGACTCTTGGCAGCGCACCCAACCTGGATGGGCACTACACACACAAATGTCTGAGGGAAGGCACGCCAGCTGAAGTTTGATTTCCCTGCTGTTTCTTTATGAAATATTACTTGTAAATAGTATTTTCATTACAATGTCCATTGGATTTTTCAAACACTGCTGTTTGACTTTCAGCATGGTACTGTATCAACCACTATGAACACATGTATTGTTATAACACATTCTTATCACATTACCCTTTCTTATTCATGTGACCAGTTCTTACCTTCGACAAAGTGGCTCTCTGTAAACGTCTGCCTTTGAATTGGTACGTCATCCTCCTGGCCATCTTCTTCATCAGGGTTGTTAATAACATCCAAGCCTGCCTCAATGACCTCCACCAGCTCATCTCGTCGATCCTTGCGCACAGGTTTTTCCTCTGGATGCCGAGTCAGGCCCATCTCTAACTGGTAGACCTTCGAGCTGGTAAAGCCTTCAAAAGGCACTAAGGCATACTCACTGGGGATTCTTGCCCCAGTATTCACCTCTGCCTTATCAATCTGCGAATGCAGGAATTCCAGCAGGTCGCTGGGTTCCTGGTCTTTGCCTTCAACCAGGCCTTGTGGCACAGGTCCCTCTTTTCGATCTTGTACGTTTTTCAGTTTGTCGTTCATCTCCTGCAGCTCCTGTTTGAGCTGTGCAATCTGCCTCTTGAGACTGGACGCTCGGCTGAGGTGGCGTTCTTCTTGCTCCTGCATCAGAGCCTGGTAATATTCCTTTCCGTAAGTTTCCACTCCGAGGCCAGGCAACGCATGGCTCACATCTGCAGGAGGAGTGCACTCCAGCAGGTAGGCAAAGAACAGGAAGACAAACAGCAAGAATATACCCAAGAGGAGCCAGCGCACCCGGCCTTGCAATGGCAACCCTCGTCTGGGCATAGTGGAGAAGCAGTTCTCTTAATCAGCCACACATTCTCATTCCTGCTCAGACAAAACCACACTTTGCAGGTAGGTGGACTTCATCCATAACTGACTTTTGTAAAAGGACTTCATTTTCTGCTCTATTACTTCTGTATCAGAGGGAAACTGAGACTGCAGGCAGCGGTGAAATCACCCATCTCTTGCAGTCATACTGCATTCCAAAGACATTTCAGTGTTTACATTCAGATTCCTCAACAATGTGTAAATATTCTGCTGGCAGCACTGCATGTTCATGTCCACCATGACCTAACTCAACAGAAATGCACCATCTGGAAAATATGAAAGAAATATTTGAAAAAGCGCAGGTTTAGTTTTTAAAGTGATAACCATAAATTATGCACAGTATTATGGTGTTTAGAACTTTTATCTGTATCACTTAGGCCAGTGGTTCCCAAACGTTTTCTGCAGCGCCCCCTTTGTGCCATTCCAGCAATAGCTCCGTGCCCCCCACTTTGGGACTTATGCAGTATTTCCCCTCAAAGTCTGTGCACATATACAGCACAGCTGCTTCATTTTGAAGTCAAACAAGGTAAAAGTCACATAAATACAGCCCCACGTATGCTTGCAGATTCAGTGTAGCAATCAAAATCACAATAGCTATACGAGCAAAATAGCCTTATCAACTCAAATCCCTTAATCCCTATGGAATAGAACACTGGAACAATGTATTTGAAATGGCCACATATCTACATATTCAATTGAGACACTTGGTGTTTACATTAAAGAGAAGCTGGACACACACAAATCACTTGATGGTTAGTATTACATGATCTGTAGCCAAGCTCAGAAAGTCAAACAGCAAGAAATTAATTCAGATTTACAGACAGTACACACTCTCTAAGCAAAACTATACCTAATCATTCAAAGGCCATGTGATTTTGATCGTGGCAGGATTATTGGTGTCAGATGGGGTGGTTTGATTATATATAATTGCTGATCTCCTGGGGTTTTTACACAAACAGTTTCAAGAGTTTACTCAGAATGGTACGATAAAGAATAAACATCCAGTGAGCAGCAGTTCTGCAGACAGAAATGAGATATTGGAAAAAAGAGGTAAACGGAGAATGGTTAGACTGTTTCGAGCTGATAGAAAGGCTATAGTAATTCATACAGCCACTCCATACAATTGTAGTGAGCAGAAAAGCATCTCATGTAATGGTGTGGAGAATGCCACAGACTGTTTGAGCATTGTTGCTGAGCACGTGCACTTCATGGCTACAAGTTACCCATCTTCACCTGGCAGTTGTCACAAAGTTAAAGTTGCCTCAAACTGGTTTCATAAACATTACAATCATTTCAGAATTCAAAGAATCCAACATATATATTACATTTGATTGTTTTTTCCTTTGCAATTTTATAAAGATCAACTAATAAATGTAAAATATTATTGGGAAAACAAATCTCATTCAAGGTTTACATTGTATCTGTGATGACAGTAGTATGTTGGTTATGGTTATTCAAGAAACAGGTCTTGCTCTTGATAAAAGCACACAGTGTTTGTTTAGTTAGTCTATGACTGTGACATGGGCTACCATTGAAGTCAAATTAACTAGTGTTGGCATGATATGAAAGAAGCACTGAATGTGTAGGCATTGTTTAACCTTGTCTCCTGTTGTGCTAAAAAGATGCCATCTGAATGGGATTAAAAAAATTAAAACCAGCTAACTTTTAAATTAACAGGTTAATCAGCTAACAATAATGGGGGAAAGCCTAGCTGGCAGCACAGGTCACAAGGCAGAAACAACCCTAGACAGGGCAACCAATCCATGGCAGGGCACATACACTCAGACACATACTCCGGACACTTAAGAAACACCAATTGGCCAGACACACGTCTTTGGACTGTAGGTGGAAATCTGAGTACCCTGAGTAAACCCACGTAGACACGGGGAGGAGGTGCAGACTCCAAACAGCCAGAGAGATACAAGGTCAGGATCAAAATGGGAATCTCGGAGCCATGAGGCAACCAAGCTAACAACTACGCCACCCAGTCTCTCTTATATACATCTTAATTAACTTCCTAATGCCAGAAAACTAGTACAAGAGAACCCCTGCGACACCTGCGAAAGCAGTACGCAAGAACGAGTAGCGTGTCCCAATGGGTAGTACTCATTAAACAGTACGGGAAAAGTCCCAAGATGATGTACTCCATCGGCGGGAATTTTTAAATATGCAAACAAATCACACTATCCCATGTTTAAACTGGAGCAGTGGATACTTTCGAAGCTTGGGAAGAAAAACACTGAAGGCAGAGGGGAGGTTGCTGCTTACAGGTGTGAATAAGATTTAACCATCACATGACTTATTGAGACCGTGGTTCTGTGCATACTACACTGGAAAAGCATACTGCTTTAATGGTCAAGCAGTGCATACTGGATCCAATCTAGCACTTGCTGTTCAAGTATGCCATTTTGGATGCAGCCCTAGTTTGAAAGGCACAACTTCCACTTTCTGCATTTCAATTGTTATAACAGATACAAAGATGAGATTTACTGTATGTGCAGGACAGTGCTGCATTGAATGTTTTCATCTTGTGTTTCAATTAATTAAAATAAAACACTATTTTCCAAGTATCTCTAAACCAACTGTGACTATATGGTGATGTCGGTCCAGCGTCCAATTCGGGGGGAAACGCCCTGCTTCACACAACGTAAAGCGGATGTTAAACGGCGGCATATTTGTTATATAGTAAAATTTCCTTTTTTTTATTTAGACTGCTGTTATATGAAATTATTATAAACTTGGAAGAATACCAACAGAAAAACGATCCATCGCACCTATTTAGAACTAATCCATCTCAATTTAAAACTACTTTTAATGCATAATGTACATACATTTCTATTCTGAATGTTAAGAACGCTAAATGAAGTTAGAGTCAGCGGGAGATCTACGCCAAGAAAAGCGCTGTTCGGAGGAGAAGCTGCTGCAGAACGCAGGAAAAGACCAGAGCTGAAACTTCTTTACCGCTTAAGGTTCACACTGTAGATGTTCCACGGGTCCTCACCTTAGCAGAGGGAAGCAGCTTCATCTAATCATTTATTTTATTAATGCACATCCGCTAAAATACTAAAAGCAGAGCACCAACTAACGCCACGGAGCACAAATACGGAAGACCAGAGGAAAATAACGCCAGTTCCGGTAGCTATTCAATCGGCAATATTTCAAAATAATAGCAGGATTAGGTGGTTTGAAAGCAGATTAGGTGGTTTGTGAAAATCATTGTACACGTAATTAGTAAGGATGGATAGGTGCTGCGCAAAGTCAGCAACAATCAGAGACAATATTCCACATCATCGCTGCTATCAGTCGAAGCTTTTAATTTTATTTCTTTTACTTTTCCCTTCTGGGATTTGACTAAAAAACAGTAACGTATCACTTGGAAGGGTGCCAAAATTTCTAGACACCGGACTGCTGTCTTATTTTTCAATTTTTTTGAAGCCTAGGCGTTAGAAATGTTTAAAAGTTTCTCTACATTTACAAAGCAAACAAAAAGATGTCATCTGGTCAGGGAGATGCCCAATTTTCTGCACAAGACTGTACGGCCTGTTGAAATGATCAGGGGTGAGTTTTTCAGATTAAATGGAAAGTCAGATTAAGATTTTTTGACATTTAAATTTGAAGGCACAAAGCCTCTTTGTTGTGTTTGTTTTGTTAGTGTGTTGGGCTGTGTGTGTGTGTGTGTGTGTGTGTGTGGTGTGTGTGTGTGTGATACACAACAAAAGCTTAAAGTACTGGCATAAGACTTATAATTCTAAAATTATAGGGTTACATTTGTGCCAAGTATTTTTCAGAATTATAGTATGGAGAATGCAAATGAAAAACTGCATTGTTTCTACATTTACTTTTAATTTTATTTTATTGAACCAAGGATATTTCATGTTTTGTCTCGACAATCTGAGTTCATTTGTTAATAAACATCCAGTCATGCATTTCTGCCTGCCAACACAAATTTAAAAAAAAAAGTTGGAATGGGGGCAATTAGGGTAGTAAAGGTGTCGTAATCATGATTTCGTACAAAAGCAGTGTCCATGAAAGGCTGAAAAAAACTATTGAAATGTTTTAAACAATGTTCCTCACAGAAAAGATTCCATCTTTCTCCATCAAACAGTGCATAATATAATTAAATGATTCAAGGAATCTGGAGGACATTTCAATGCATCTAAATTAAACACCTGTGATTTCCAATCCCTCAGACGGCACTGCATTCAAGAAACACCATACAATAGGGAGTTACATTCCCAAATCCCACTTAAAAACTTTTGGTGTTCAAAAACAAAAACCAAGCCTTCTGTTAACCATGTACAGAAGTAGTGTGACTTCTCTGGGCTCAGGGCATCTGGGATGGACCATCACACAGTAGAAACATGAATTGTGGTCAGATGAATCAGTATTCCAGATCTTTTTTGGAGGAAATGGACAAAAGCCAGGGTCTGTCATGGTATGGGTTTGTGTCAGTGCCCTTGGCAAAGGTAATTTACACTTCTCTGATGTGATGGCAACTTTAATGCAGAAAAGTACACTCAGAGTTCAGAGCAACATCTTCAAGATTACATCTTTTCCAGGGATGTGCATGCATTTTCTAAACAAGACAATGCAAAACCATATGCTACAAACATTATAAAGGCATAAAGAAGATAGTGGGCTGGTCTGTCTGCAGTCCTGACCTGTCCCCAACAGAGAATGTGTGGAAATTTTTGAAATGAAAAATGCCACAATGACAACCCCGTACTGTTGTGCACCTTACAATGTGTTTGCAGGAAGAATGGGACATGTGTGTCCCATTTTATCTAAACACTAAGTCGCTTGGTATTGACTAAGTGTTGTGAGAAGGTATGGCAACATCACAAAGTGGTAAATGCTTTATAGTGCCAACTTTTTTTGGAGTGTGTTGCAGGCCTGAAATGCAGGAATTTATTAACAAAAGAAATTAAGTTGACCAGACAAAACATGAAATATCTTGGGTTCATACAGTTTGCAATGAAATACATGTGAAAGCAAATGTAAACACACTATGCTATTTTTAATTTCCGTACTGTCCCATCTTTTTCTGATTTGAGGTTGCACCTGTTCATAGGTATGAAATATGGCTGCGTTGACAGTGTTTTAAAATATTCTCTAAATATACCTAACATCTGTATGTTTATTAATGAGGTTTTAAGAAAACAACATGTTTAGCTTTGTGGGTTTTCTCTGGTCACATGACTTTTTCTCCCACATTCCTAAGGCGGGTCAATTTGGGGTCTATAAAGTGTCCCAGTTTGTGTGTGTTCCTGTACGATAAGATTGGTACCCTGCTTAGAGTCTGTTCCCACTGTCCCCATGATTAAGTGTGTATGCAAATGAATGAAATCATGAATGTTTATTTGTAATAAAATTCTTATTTGTAATGAATGATACGGATCATCAGTTGACTGGGTAATGTGCAGAATGGTCATTTAATAATGTGTTATAATTATGAAAGTAGTGTCCCACAGTGTCTATACAACTGTCTCACTCAAGTTGAATGTAACCTCACACTAATTCTTTGTAGCTGTGAGATTTGTAGCTGCAGAAGCCACTGGGAAAACAAATATCAAAATATTTCAACAAAAACATACATATAAAGAAAACCTTTATTAAATCCAGTATGATATGGCTTGTTTTTGCTGATTTTGATGGACTATTTTGAGGCTTGCCAAAAACTGGCCCACTTGAACTCATGCAAAATAACCACCTAATCACAATTATTCAGGACTAATCTGGAAATTCCACAAAAAAATATTTAATTAACACAAATTAATACATTGTTATTAATACATTATTTACTCTATTTAGTTTCTGTTTATGCTAGATCACATTAATTAATTAACACATTGTAGATTAGTGAATCAGGGTGGCTCGGTGGGTCGTCTCACAACGAGAAGATCCTGGGTTTGATCCCAGGTAGAGCGGTCTGGGTTCTTTCTGTGTGGAGTTGCATGTCCTCCCCGTGTCTGCGTGGGTTTACTCCGGGTACTCCAGTTTCCTCCCACAGTCCAAAGGCATACATTAGGTTAAGTGATTACGCTAAAGTGGCCCTAGTGTGCAAGTGTGTGTATGAGTGTCCTACGATGCATTGGCGCCTAGGGTTGTTTCTGCCTTGCACCCTGTGCTGCCGGCTAGGAACGGCTCAAGCAGATAAAAAAATGAATGAATGATGATATTAGTGGATCATTATATATTTATTTTAAATTAGAAAATCAACAAAATGTAATTTGACAGAGAGGGAGCTAAAGATGATTACTTTACTATTATTACTTCATTAAATCATGTTATGTTTATTTAATTTTAATTATTTCATCATTAATGCTTGTGATATGTTCATGTTTCCTGCATTTGGACTCTGTAGTGATGAATGGGATCTGTATCACTTCAGAAAAGCTGTGATTTTCTTTTTTTTTTTAACTGATGCCTTGTGAAGTGTTTTACCTGCATTTCAAGCCCTCAGTTTTAACTTCTCTTTTGATAATATTTTATGCTCCATTGGTACAATTGAAAAAGAAAGAAAGGTAAGCAAAAAATGGCAAACATTAAACTTTTAATTTTCTTAACAACAAATCATTAGCAGGGAACTTAGTATGGGATCAGCTTTCCCATTTGATTTCTTTTAACATTGAAGCTGCATGGATAAGCCTGTAGACAGCTTTCAATAGACAGAAGAGTTTGGATGGCTTCATACCGTTGAAAACCATTTCCCGGCTAGTTTGGGTTTAAATCTACACTATGTCAAGAGCCTGAACAAGAGCCTGATGGGCTTGCTTTCAAGGCATTTATTGTTGGAAAATAATGTCTGGTCATTCCTGTCTGGAAAACAGTTCCTTTTCAGTTGTGGGATCTCTGCAATATTCTCCTGTACTCCAAAGATTAATTGGCTACTACCAGTGTAGCAGCAGCACTCTACATGTTTAACCATGTAGAGGTGCAGTCACCTCTCACCAGGTATTTTATCATTGCATACAACATGGCAAACCATTCTAAACTGAACATTTCATGTTATGCCAAGAACATTCTGTTGTTGATCTTTTTCTCATACACTAATGGCTTTTCAACACACCTTGTAGGCACAAACCTGCATGTGACAAACTTCAGGTTATTGTATTTCTTTATGAGACCAATGGTGACTTGGTTCTTTACCTGGGAACAGTGATGTAGCCAACGTGAGACGCAAGTATATGCCATATACACACTATGATTGGGTATACCCACTTAAAATGTACAGTAATACATAATTGCTGTTAGTACAGTTGTACATACAATTTTGACACAATAAATCTTGTGGGCAGTGAATTACTAATGTGGAAAGCTTCCACCTTAAAAATAAGTTTTTCCAATGCAAGTTGCTGTTGGCAGCTGATGGTATGCTACAGAACCATCTCCTAAGGAGAATACAATGTAATGATAATGATGTAATGATTCAGGATACAGGCATCTGCTAAATGGTGTACATAAAAGTGTAAATGGGAGTATGGGGCACTTGACTGGGGAACAGCAAGACAAAGTATAGACATCTCTTTGACTAGAAGATCAAATTAGATTAAGCGGATATGGAAACAAAGGCAATGTAGGAGATAAATTCACCAAACAGAGCCAAGCAACTTGTATTAGTTTTATTGATTGCAAATATTGTCAATATCATAATATAACAAGGAATCACACTATGTTGTATTATAATTGTTGCACAAAGAATGTCTTCACAAAGAATCAAAAATAAAAAGCCATGAGATGTTTAACTCAATATATCCATACATTAAATTAAAATGTCATATCTCAAAAGGTACCACAGATATATTACAATTTCCATGACGTGTTCAAGTGGTATTCCTATTTTGGCAAAATTATGTTTAAACCGGAGAAGCACGGTTACCTCTCGATGGCCTTTGCATCCATTCTTTGTACAATCATTGGCAGAAAATCTACAACAGTTGATGGTAAAGAAGTTCCCTTTCATTTCTGGGCTGGAATTAAGATTTCATCTAAGTTGAGGCTATACTGGAAGCGACACAGGCACTTGAAGAACTATGAATATGGACGTTAAACTGTGTAGTCATGCAGTGATGCAACATTGCCAACAGGTAAAGATTAATATACCTAAGGACTGCATGTAACAGTTTTGTAACAGTAATTCCAGCCAGTTTACAGTCAGTTGCATCTCTCATCTATACAGACTGCTTGAGCAACAAAAATAAAAGGGAACCTACTCTAGCATCTTAGAGCTTATATACAGATTCATGTACATTTACACATCTCCCCTTCTTTGTATCATAATCAATTCTTAACTATCAAACTTGTCCATAATTTTTGCAGAAGTAGGCAAAGCCATCCAGTTTGCATAAACACTATCATTGGCATATCTTGTAAATTCTGGGTTAGTGGCATCAAGTCTGTTGAGCAGTACCGGGCTCTTCTCAGGCCAGTTGGGGTATGACATGCCTAAAAATGAAAACATATCACTTTTTCTGAACTGAACATTGAACACAGTAAGGCTCTCAAAAGAAACTCTGATTTGATGCCAAACATAAGTATTAACATGTATTAGCTTCCAAAATGGATTGAATGATGGAAAATGTCATGTGAATGTGAGAGATGTCTTTGGTCCCATTCTGTACATGGCATGTCTCTAAATTCATGCAGTGGCCAAGTGTTGTGTCATTGTGTCGTCATTGTTACAAATTAGTCCATAAATGAACATGCAAAGCAATATGACTTTTCTATTTCTACCAATGAGTTCAAACATTCCCAGATTGATTTACTCTTCACTTATAGCTATTTTATTGCTAAATACATTAAAGCACTATGAGTAGACGTATCCACAGTTATTTCTACATCTAAGTAAGCTTTGGTTATGGAATTGGAGTTTAATTCAAAAGCCTTACTGCTTCTCCATTTGGTATGTTTGAGCCTATCTACTACAACACTGAATTTCTGTATTATACGTTATTACAGAGAATGTCAATATGTGATTCATACAAAGCAGATCAATATTGATTTGCATGGGACCTGTTTCAAATGTAACCTAGAGAAAATATAAATTACTCTGGTAATTACAAAGGCAAAATGATTAATATAAAACAAGCATCAGATTTTTTTAAAGGACACAGAAGGTATATCATACTGAATGTTATCAATATTAATATCCAAAATGAAAAAGGTTTTAAAAAACAACCATCTAATCTTATCGTGTTGTTTGTGTACATCGGAAGCAGGTCCAAAATCAGAGATCTGAAAATTCACGCCACATACCAACCCATCACAGGCAGTTTTAGACATCTCTCACCATCATGCCATAAGCACAATCACAGCACACCCCCATATAGAAGCCATTCAAAGACAAATGGATTGTAATTTTTTGCTTTAGAATCGAGTAAATGCATTTGAAATTCTACCATAGAGCTTGTTTTCAATCCAAGTGGAAGGAAGGGTTCGAGGGAGAGGGGCGTTATTACAGTCCACTAGCGGAGTGTCCTCTTCAGAGAGGGTGTCATCGTACAGCAGGGCGTCTGCAGGTGTGGAGGCAGCCAGATCCAGATAGTCCTTTCACAAGAGAATAAGACAATTATGGCTGTTAACTTTTAAACAAATGCATTACTCATTGTATCTACTACTTTGATTAAAATACTGATTAAAACATTTCAATACAGAAAGCTCATTAATAATGCTAACAATCTATGATCTATAATTCCATGGAAAAAGCCCATTTTATTTTATTATAAAAGTGTGAAAGTAAATACAGTGATACCTCGTTTCTCAACCACCTCAGAACTCCTCGAATTAGGTTCTCCGCAAATTTTGATTTGAAAAATTTGTCTCGGTTCTCGTCATTTGCCTGGTACTCAGCACACTTGCCAAAACTCGATTCACAGTTCATGATTCACAATTCACAATTCAGTACACAGTATTCAAGATTCACAAAAGCCCTCAAACAAGATTTCTGCTGTGTTTATAGTATTTTTCTTTATTTTTACATCAACAGTACTATATTCTTAGTGCAAATAAGTCTCCATGGGTCCTACAATGGTTAGCAGTGACAGCCACTGTCAGCCACAGGAACAGAATCTTCTTGGCTTTCAGGCTGAGCAGTAAGCATTAGCAGCTAGCGCCCTGAGTTCACCAATAGACAGAGTGTTTTGCTTTTACCTTTCACTTTCAATCCATTACGCACTAAATTACATGAGATTTCTCAACACTTTATTACAAAATAAGCTTTGTGTTAAAGATTTGTGACTGTAGGTTAATGTAAGTGTTAATGTGTAATAGGCTCCGTTATCAGGGTGCACCTGTACAATACAACTCCATTAATGCATATAATGTCTAATACAGTGTGGATTTTCTGGGAGTCTGGATGGATGAATTCAATTTCCATTCCTGATGGGAAAAATTTGCTTGGTTTTCATCATTGTTGGTTCTCGATAAGTGTTCAGGAACGAATTAACAATGTGAACCGAGTTACCACTGTACAGGTACTTAGCTTTACTAGATAAATATCTTCCCTCATGTGCTGCTCAGGTGGCACGGCAGCAATTTGCTAGCCCATCACCACAGTGGCCCATGTTTGAGCATAGGCGGTGCCTTCCGACTAGATTGTGTGCCACACAGACACATACACTGGTTGTGTCAGAACTAGGGGAGGCCAGATGGGGCAGGATCCCCTCGGCTGCAACACAGTCCCCTACCGAGCCCTGAGGGATGGACTGGTGTTCAAGGTATACGTTGGCCTGCGTCCCATGAAGTCTGGGATAGCAACTCCCCCTTGGTGGCCCCAGTCAGGATAAAGTGGGGGCAGAGCAAAATAAATGAATAAATCTTTTAACACTTATTTTGTAGAATTCATCACAGTAAAATTAAGATCTGTCTTTTATAGCTGACAGAGCAACAGATGTTGACAGTCTCATCAATAAAATATTTATGAAGTGCATGCAAGGCTGTACATACCCAAACTTGAGTGTAATTACAAGGTTGAACAGATTTCCTGAGGCAATTTGCTCACTCACCCCTGAACTCACACATGTTGTGTCAGCAGTAAGGTAATACAAGTGCCTTAGGCAAGGCAAAATGTGGATGTGTGCTTATGGGTGTGCTCTGGTAAACAGACTCTTTTCTCTTTATTCTTACTCTGCTTTTCACCATCATCTTCTCTAGCTCTTTGCTGATCTCACTGAAGGTAGGTCTCTTATCTGACTCCTGTTTCCAGCAGCGAAGCATCAGATTATACCTGTTCATGAAAGATGATTCATCAGACAGACACATTATTCTCCAAGATCCATACCATGTGAAAGCATTAGAATTATTGGCACCCTTTCTAAGAAAGGGAAAATGCTGTAAACAATCGTCTCCGGGGTTATTTAGCTTAATCT
>JAJAGP010004604.1:0-16040 GCA_025084515.1 Ancistrus triradiatus
ATGCTTCAGCTAAGTACTGAATAAAGGGTCTGAATACTTATGCCAATGCAATATTTGACAAGGAAAAGTTCTTCCTTTTCAATAAATGTGCAAGAATTTCTAATATTCTGTTTTCACTCTGTCATTACGGGTTATTGAGTGCAAAATGATGGGGAACAACTAGATTTTTTTTGTTATTTTAGCACAATGCCACAACATAAAATGTGAAAAAAGTGAAAGGGTCTGAAAACTTTCTGAATGCACTGTATGTGCCCACAAAGCCCTGAAGATTTTGTATCTGGAAAGTGCTCTGTTACTTTCTGTTACTTTCTTTAACACAGAAAAATCACACTGGAGGTTTTCATTCTTATTATGAACAATTGTTTGTTTATCTAAAATGTATTGCTGACATATTTTACACTGTGCAAACAAGTACTGGTTTTCTGGTTATAATCTCTTTTATCTGTCTTCTTTTTAATTCGTTTTTTTCTTGAAATTCTCTCTCTTACATTTAATATATATGAAAAACGTCATACTCTACACTTTTTCCCATTCACATACAAATAGGGGAGACAATAATCAAGAGGCACATAACATAGGAAAGTACACAAACATAGTCCGTGAGTAAATGATGAGTAATGAGTGGATGTGATTCTAATTATGGCTGCAAACTCATTATTGCATTTCCACACCCACATACCAATCAAAGAGTGAGGAAAAGCTGGTAATTTGTCACTGTCATCTCTAAAACATGGTGGAAGTGGACTTACACGCAACAGCCCAGCTCACAGATGAGGGTGAAGGAGGAGAGGAGTGCAATCATGACGACAGCTACGGACCTGAAGGGGAAATGGATGTCATGGCCGAGGCTTTGGAACAGTCTTCTTGATTGCAACTTTGCTTGATCTTTGTTTCTGGTTACAGACTTTTAGTTGATTCCATTTTTATTGCTGAAATTTTAATAGAGATTTTGACACATGCACACACAAAAGCAAATACAAATTTTGGTTAATTATCTTAAAAAATCTCAGAAAATATAAATATAACCCACTGAGGCTTGCACCCAGCGACACACTCCTGGACAGGGACACGGGCAAACTACTTCAGGTAACCCAAATTACTGGGCAGAAGCTACAGGTATAACCTTTGATACAGTCAAGTCAGATATCTTATCATCCCTAATGGAAGATATATCTAAACTAATAAGGGAAAAAAGTAAGACTACATTAGGTGAAAACTTTAAGGTCAAGTCAGATAAATAATGGAATGCACCTTTTCTACCCACATTAAAAGTAATAATAGTTTTGTGATTCCATCATCGACTGAATTCTGAGTTAAGAATAAGGACAGTAAGACCACCATATCATTTCCTTATCCAGACTTTTGAATAGGATTTCTGAGAACAAAAAGTTATACAGCTATATTGAGTAGATTCAGTGCAATCCACTCCTTTTAATTTTTTTTTCCCAAAACCCTTTTCATGCCACAAAATTATGCTAGCATCTAAACATTGCCATCATCACTGCGTCAAAACACAAATAATAAAATATAATTAATGGAATCTTGGGTTAGACATTTTTTGTAAATAAACTTATACTATATAAATATATAGCAGAGATGAGAATACCTTGAAGGAAATCTGGGGACTGTGGTAGCCTAGCGGGTAAGGTACTGGACTATGGACCAGAAGGTCCAGGGTTCAAATCCCACCTCTGCCGAGCTGCCACTGTTGGGTCCTTGAGCAAGGTCCTTAACCCACAATTTCTTGGACTGTAAGATTGTATCAATTGTAAGTCACTCTGGATAAGGGCATCTGCTAAATGCTGTAAATGTAAATCTGCTCAGGAAAAAATCTAGGGACAAATTCAAACCCAGAGGGAACTGACCTGTCAAGATATAGTGCCAAAGATGGATCTAAAACACACCAGTTCATGTTGGAGACACTGAAGAGCATAAGTTGTGTACAAATGGAGGAAATTAAGACAACTGTTCCTTGGTCTTCCAACAAAAATCACTCCAAGACCATGTTGCGTAGTAGTCTGCAAGGTCTCAAAGGAACCAAGGGTAAATTCTACTATGCCTCTGTCATATTGTCTAATGTTAATGTTCATGAGGCCACCACCAGCAGAACACTGAACAACAATGGCATGCTTGGCAGACTTGGCAAGGAGTAAGCCACTGCTCCAAAAAGAATAATGCTGCCCATCATGTGGCACATTGATAATCCAGAAGGATAATCAGACCATCATTTAGTACAGAAACACATCTGTGGTGGTGGTAGTATCTCAGTTTGGGCTTGTTTTGCTGCATCTAGGCCATTGCTGGAACAATAAACTGAATTTTACCAGGAAATTCTAAAGGAAACTCTCAATAAATCTGCCCGACAACTGAATATCAAGTAAATGTGCATCATGCAGCAACACAACCCTAAACTCACAAGTCGTTCCATGAAAAAACATTTTTTAAAGTATTTTTCATATATATGATAATTCATATGCATATACTTATTTAACACTGTGCTATACTGGAATACAGAGTTTGAATATCAGAATATCTTTCCTTCAGAAACTTGTATTAGGAAATTAGTAATGCAAAAAATAAAGATGCAATCATACAGTTTTATGATATTTCATAATAATGTATTGAAAGACAAATAAATACTGTAAAGTTTAGGTTAATTACATTTACCCTGCTTTTTTGCAGGTCACACATGTTAGTAAAAAGGAACATGGTCTGGGAATGTGGGTTTTTAGATTTGAACACATATATACAGTGCAGCTCTGTAAACTCTGTCCATTTTCAGTAGCTTAGATGTTGTAAGTAGCAAATAACCGATACTTAGTTTGAGTGTGTGTGTGTTACGTACACACGTGTGCCTCTGGAGCGGGTGGGTATGATTGTGAGTGAAGAACACAATGGAAGGATGTATTTGTTATTTCACCAGCATTATAATTGTCTGCTACGTCAGCGACTTGAATCAGGCACACAGGCCTGATGAGTGACAGCATGCCGTAGCACACATGAACACACACACACACACACAAACACACACACACGAGCGCGTATGCACGCAAGCACACACACCCACACGTGCTTTTTTTCTATCATGAGAAGGGCTTTGATATAATATAACTGTAGCTACATTTTACACCTACAGCTAAAATTACGAAAATCTCATGTTTCGGAAGGAACGAAGTTTATGTTTAAATAAACAATGTGGGGTCAAACTTGATCAATACATCCCCGGACACTATATAGACAAAAGTTTGTGGACGGCCAAAAAATTACTTCCAAAACATGGGTATCAGTTTTGAGTTTGTCACCCAAACCAGGCTGCTACAACAGCTTTTGTTTTTCTGAATGGGCTTTCCACTAAATTTTGGAACATGACTGTGAGGCCGGCATTGAGCTCTGTGCAAGCCAGTCAAGCTCTTAATCAAAGTTGGCACACCAATTCTCTATGGAATCTGTTTAAGGACAACAGGGGAGAAAGTTGATGAACTGACTTGGTGGAAGCGGAAACCATGTTTGTGTTCATCCATGTTTATAATACACTGAGCGGACCAAATGTCAATGGGCGGCCCCCTCAAGCAGGTTGGTGGGTTTACACCAGTAGCGTTCTGCCCTCCTTCTCTTCATTCATTTTTTGTAGGCGTGTCACAAGGATGGAGCGCACAAAAACGTCTTAATCATGAGCTTAACCTCAGAACACACACAGAGTTTTATGGCTTTGGTCAAATCAAAGGTAAGGAAAGTTTAACTGAACTCGATGTTTGTTGTTAACCCTAAATCTAAACCCTGTGTTTATCCGTCATAGGTTATGAGTGAGATTATGGCCATTTACCTGAGCATGGAAGACAACGCTACGGGCCTCATGGACACCAACGGAAAGTCTGAAAAACAACCACATAAGGACGAATCTGTGTATATGAAAGGAGCAGAAAGACCAGATCCAACACAGAAACCCCCGTACTCATACGTGGCACTGATTGCAATGGCCATACGTGAAAGTTCGGAGAAGAGATTGACGTTGTCAGGAATTTACCAGTATATTATCACCAAATTCCCTTTCTACGAGAAGAACAAGAAAGGTTGGCAGAACAGCATCCGTCATAACCTCTCTTTGAACGAATGCTTCATCAAGGTCCCCCGCGAGGGCGGCGGGGAAAGAAAAGGGAACTACTGGACGTTGGACCCCGCCTGTGAAGACATGTTCGAAAAAGGGAACTACAGACGGCGGCGACGCATGAAGAGGCCGTTCAGACCAACACCAGCGCACTTTCAACCTGGTAAACCTCTTTTTGGTGGAGATGATTACGGCTTCCTATCACCACCGAAATATTTCCAGCCTGGATTCATGAGTAACTCTTTGTCCATGGCGCCAGCCTCCTGCGCCGATGCCGTCTACTCGTTCAAATGTCGAGCTCGGGAAAAAAAAAAAAACATGAGTTCCGGTGAACCTTGAAAAGCTTAACCCCTCGGGGACTCCTCGTACAGCCCGTACTCTCGCTGCAGACAATGACTCTGTCGGGAATAGTGACCCTTATAACGTCTCAATCACAACCACCACCACAACCAGCAGCTCGGTCCACCACTGATGCGTCTACACATGTCTACCCACCGGCCTTCAGTTTGCCTGCTCTCGCCAACCCACTGAGCTTCCCATGATGTACTGCCCTTACTGGGAGCACGGAGGAAAACACTCCCAGCTACACTCCAGGATCGATATATAGCTGGCAACGGACTAAAGTAGGGCTTCAGATGGGATCATTGTGGTTTCTTACATGTTTCATTCACAGAATCAAAAACAGACGTATTGATTAGATTTCTTTTTTATTAAAACCGTCCTAAAATACAGCAAATGGCAACCAACATGTGTTGTGTTTTGGACAGTGGTCATCAACCACCTCAACCAGTGTGCCAGCATAACTAATAGAACTATAAATAATAAATACCATAAACCAGTTTGGACCAGAACCTCATGCTAATGGCCAAAACACAACACATGCTGGTATTTTCTGAATTATTTTAGAAAGCAATTTTAGATTTATACAGTATTATCGGTTTCTAGCGAGTTGAAATGTTATTTTTTTGGAATTTGTATTCATCTAAGGGACATTTTTACTTACAAGACTAGTTTTCCACTGTGCTCTGGTTCTCTAATATAGGCTTATATGAAAAATCAGTAATAGACTGTAAATTTTATCAGTAAAAAAATATTTTATCAGTAGGCTATAATCAAATAAAAAATCTTAAATTTGCATTATTTGTATGGAAATGTGTATGGATTGGATGATTCATCATATTAAATCTGATACTTTAAAAAAACAACTTTTTCAATTAATATCGATGAGCTTAATGTTTTTCAAACCTGATTATTTTTTCTCATTCAGTTTTTAAGTGATTTACGCACCAAATTCCAAACGTTTTTAAGTTAAAACTTTAGCACCTGAAACAACCCTGTAAAAATGACACGAGTCTAAAAAGGCATCTAAACACCAAGATGTCTAATTACTACTTATATTAACAACACCCTAGTACAAAAGAGAATATATTAGAAAATACAAACAAGACAAAAATCGACATGGTTAATGCATTATGAACAAACATATTGAAAGTATCTTCGTGCATAAATCTGTGTTAAGTTTTCTCAAGTTTATGTTATGTCAAGTGAATTCTCTCTGTACCAACCCATACTGTAACCCTCAAATATGGGCTAGACTGGGAACTTTGGACTGGATCTACAGGCGTTGCATTAATGTGTGTTAATGTAATACATTCATTTTGGAAAACAACTTCGTTATACATCAAATAATTCATCTTAAAATGATGAATTCATATTTGATAAACTATAGTTTTGAACGACTTAGCCTATTATACTGGAAACACCACACGTTCTGCTTCCATTATTTATTTCTTTTCTAAGTCAGAGCAGTTATCGGAGACTTTTATATTATGGTGCGTTTTATACAAGAACATTTTATGCATTTTTGATTACGATGTTTTGAATCAGGGGACTATCTATTGCGTAATTTATACACTTGTGTAACTATTTTCAGTTTAAAAAATGTTAGGACATGATCTCGCCACATTTCGGCTCTTCGTTCACGTGGTTATTTGGATGTTAATTTGTCTTGCCACAGAGCAAAGAGAGGTAAAGCTTTTCTTCAGAAAAATCTTATCAAGTTAATGATGGCCAGCATACAGTACAAATCTCAGTCTGATTTAATGTATGGTGTCAACAAAACCATGGTCCATGACAATGCAAAGCTGATCTGATAACCCGTGCTAGAGAAAGTTGGAGGCAGCTTAAAAAATATATAGATTTGTCATTAGTGAAGTCCATGCCTCAATGTATTCAGGTTGTTATAAAACCCAAAGAAAGAACAACTGTATTTCTTTGTAGAAATATATATTTAAATACATTTAATTAAAAAATTATTAAATTTCATTAGTTTTGCATGGTTCATGAATCCAGAGTGTTCAGCATTACATAAAAAGTGCTTGGTGTCATATTTGGGATTTGTTTATTTGCTATGAAGTAAAAAAGCTGGATGAAGTGGTGATTGCTTTTTTTTTTGCCAGGGATTGTAAACGTCTTCCAAGATTACATGTGGTTGTAATATTTCAGGAATTATTATGGAATGTCATTTTAACTTTCAAAAGTGGTTTACTGTTCCGCAGCAAACTGGTAAAACTACATAAATGCCATGTTTAAACTATACTTTGTACATTAAAGTGCGTATACACACATAAACTGCCCAGGAAAAAATGTACTGAGAAATTTGACAGTAGAACCATGATGTGGCCAAATTACCATCAAAATTCATAGTAGAACTGTAAACTTCATGGTCAAACTGTGAAAGTTTACATTAAAACTGTCAAGCAATTCACAGTTTTACTATGAACATTCACAGTACATTTTTTCCTTGGTGGTTAACAATGTTGTAAATACAACAAATTATCCATTATGAACAAGCAGTGTAAAGCATTTTATAAAGGTGTGCGTCTGTTTTGTAGTTACAAATATAACATAAAACCAAATCAATTTGTTGTGTCTGTTAATTCTACAAATAATTTAGACTTAACAAAAAGGAAATCCTAGAAATGATTAATCATTTCAAAGCATTTCAAAGCATTTTGCCGGACAAAGACATTGTTAGCCTAACTGGTATTTCCAAAATGCCCTTAGTGTGTAAGTGTATGTGCCCTACGATGGATTTGTGCCCGGCCCTTTAGGGTAGGCACCGGCTTTCCCGACTAGGATCAAGCAGATAAGACAATGAATGAATGAATGTTGTGTGGCCTTTTTAAAGTGATCGCTAGCGTATAATACATTGATTCTGAAACTTTAGCTTATCTTTGGAGCTAATATAAACTAATATAATAATAATAATAATAATAATAATAATGTGAAGAAATGGGACATAATAAAAGCAATTCATTTAGTCTCTGACTTTTAAACGTTTGATTTATTTGACCCTCCTTTATTTACAAACCTGGATACAACATATCAATGTATATACATACATACATATATATAGAGAGAGAGAGAGAGAGAGAGAGAGAGAGATAGATATATAGATACAGATATATATATATTTGATATGTTGTATCCAGGTTTGTAAATAAAGGAGGGTCAAATAATGTATATATGTGTATATATATAGACCCTCCTTTATTTACAAACCTCCAGTGTTTTATTATAATATATATATAATATATATAATATATATATATAATATATATCTATATATCTTAATATAGATATATATCATATATATATATATATATATTATCACCGAAATTAGGGATATAGTGTAATGCCTTTTATGATGTTTGTATATATCCTGTACATGTACAGCCTAATGAAAATGCCGTCCGAAGTCTAGCAAAACCCTACAACTTGACTCATGGCCGTTGTGGACCACTTTTATGCCACCACCCATGAACCTATGCCCTTGCCAACTCCAAATCATTTTTAATTAATACCCTAACCATTTCAACTCTATTTTTTTAGGTCACAGGGACTAAGTGAGATCATACTCAGAACCCAGAATTAAGCCGGGCTAATGAGTTATACTAGCTCTGACACTAAAATTTACAAATAAAAACATTATTACCACATGTTTTTACTTACTTTACATTATGTTCTTGAAATAATCAATGACCTACCTGGGGAATCGTAGCATAGCGTTCCGGTCTCTGAACTCTGTGCTACAACAATAATCAACAACAATGAACTTAAAACCGAGCAGCACTGCGTCAATGAGAGACAGAGCTCACTATCCTGTAATGCTTGCCAAATCTTGGATAGTTGTTGGGTAGCATCATGGGACTTTTTCATATGTTATTCAGTTTTTTCATGCTAATCACTAATTCATTTTATTCATTACATTATTTTGCATGTTTATTAATCATTACGTAGAAGTCATATTAAGCATTAGAAGACATCATATTACTCTTTTTACTGTCTTCATATACTGTGTAATCATTTTTAAGTGTGGGCTCAACTCTGTTTTGGTTAGAGAGCTGTGTGCTCTGAGCCCTTATCTTCAAGGTCGAGCATGTGTCTGAATCTGTGGATCCCAGAGGACCTCATTGAGTGGTTAGACTTTAGAGCTAATAAAGAGAATATAATCAGTATGAGCGTTTGAATAACTCATATATTTAATTAGACTGTAATATATTTAGAAAAAGCTATTAGAAATTGACAAAGATACTTTCAGTGTAATATTAGAACCTGGTCCTGTTATCAGAGCCGCTTGGGAAGTATAAACAAGTGCCCAGAGTTGGTTTGGACTGTCAGTGCCCAAATATGGTCTGAGCTTCCGAGGTAACCAAGATTGTTATGGGAATAACTTGCAGGAGTGCCCAGTGTGTTATGAGAAAATGTGTAAGTAAGAAGTTGCCTAGAGCTCTGATTCTAAAACATCTGGCCTGTAGCCTTGATAAGAGGCTGTCAATCAACTGAGTTTCTGATCCATTTCTGCAGTATGTCAATGATGGGACTGAAAGGTGTTTACAGTTGAGATGTGGCCTTGTGCCCTCACACCGTGTTCCAAAACAACCTCTTGGGCCCAGAGGGTTGGGGTGATTACGTATGTAAGGTGCTGAATGCTTGGTCAGTGGACAGGCCATAAAGATGATTAATTATGTATTAGAGCATAATTGTTTGGCATAACCACACAATGTATATGGCTAAGTAATTTTAGTGAATATATTACTTGATACAGAAAGAGAGAAGTGATCGTTGATACATATATATAAAAAAGTGTGTATGGGAAGAAACTCCACTATTGTCTCCAGAGCAGGCCAGACGGGCTTGTTTTGAAAACAACTGTGGCGCGCGTTATGGGGACCTGTAAAATTGGTATAAAATGGTCCTGGGAACCACTGGATATCAGATCGTGGCTGACTGTCCTGTTTGACACGGTCCATGGGCTTGCTCGAGCAATTTCAATAAAGCTGTTCATTTCTTCGACTTCTGATTTTGGACTGATTCTTTTTTGCATATCTGTCATCTGAATTCCACGGCAAGTTCTCTTGTTTTATTACAACATATACGCATAATAAAATATGTTTAAAAAGAGGACCAAACACATTGTCAAACAGGTTTTAATATTGGCTATTTCTTACGTTAAAAAAGGAAGTGTTTTGTTGTCATGGACGCGAGTGGTGACGGGGCTTCAGCGTCCATGATTTCAGGGTTGTTAAACTGCAACCACTGAAGATAACAACGAATATAACAAAAGAACAAACAAATTATTCGGAGCATAGAGTTATCTGTGAGCTTAGATTAAACATATGAATTTGTACTTTTATTCTATTATTATTGCATTAGGCATATGTTTACAAAAAGCTGAACCGTGCAATGTTTAAGTTAATGCTGCATTCTACAGCAAAGTATTACTTCTCTTGACAGTTGTTGCCCAAGTCAAGGCCTTGTGACTTAAATACAAACAGTTTGATGTTAAACTTAAAATCAGAAACCAAACTAAATCTCATAGTCCAAGTAGTTTATTTGTTTTTAAACGTTGTAATAATCTTGTGAATGTGCTTTCATTTATTTTCATCAGATAAATACAATTTTCAGCACTTGAGACAAAGACCCTAGATGTTTGTGCAGCAAAGTAGCTCTCTGCTACCTTAACGTGTGAATCACTGAAGTCTAAATATTGTATAATTAATTTTATGTTTGTACCTAATAATATGTGTATTATCAATACTACTGAATTACTAATGCTATTTAGTTTTTTAAAAAATCACTCAGGCATACATACACTGTCCACCTACTGTACTCTCTCCCTCTCTCCGGCTCTCATCTCTGGTAGCTAAAACGTCTTAAAAAGTAGCATCATTGTTTACACAGCAAATAAACACGTCTCATATGCATATGGCTGGCAAATTCATCAATATGCCAAGTTGATCCTTCTACAGTCTGAAAAAGCTTGATCAGGAATGGCCTTTTAGGAAGGGTACCAGCCAAAAACCCCTTTTTCAGAATTGGAACAGGATGAAAAGGCTAAGATATACGAAAGCTCACAAAGACAGGAATGAATATTATAAAATATAAAAATTTTAAACTGTGCAGACATGCATGCAACAATCTGCATACGGTGGTATTAACTACTTAATGCAAGACTGATAATATAAAAAAAGAATTGTGCTAAAGGCCATCTTTTAGCTTACATTTTAATGGTATAATTCTTAAAGGGTTAAATCCCTTAACATTAAGAGGGCTTACTGTTTGGTAGGGGTAAGGGGATGGGAAGACAGGGCTGTTTTACCCATGTTGTATCTGTGCACTATGCAGGTTAGGAGACATTTTAGTATGAACAGCTTGCTAAAGGGTTGAATAGTTAGTGGCAAGTCTGCCAAGCTTGTATGCCATTTTGACTGCAAGATAATGCGCAAAAACTAATGGGTATCCCTCACAGGCCATTGCTTTAAGACCATGTGGAAAACCTGGCTTCCCATTCAAACGCAGCAATGAAATGTTTACCAAAGTGCCTATATTATTCATTCATTTAGGTTGAATTCAATATTTTAGCTAAACAAATGATTAAATATCTCTACGTCTGATTGACAACATGCAAAATCTCCTTAGAATTAATAGATAGTGAAGTATGTGCGTCTCCGGGAGTGTGTGAACTAAAGCTACTGTAGATTTAGTCGACTATAATCTTAGTAGTCTAAACTAAAAACAATTCAGATGACTAAATTATGACTAAAGCTAAATTACATTAGTCAAAAAATGATGACAAAATAAATATTTGCTGTCAAAAATGAACACTGCTCACTCACACACAGACACACTGCCAATTTAGCATGATCAATTAACCTAGTGCATGTCTTTGGACTGACCAGAGTCAATAAATATGCACCAGCAAGTCTTACCGTTTATTTACAACCTGTACAATTTACAGAGCTACAACGTGTTATGAAAAACAACTTTATTAGGCACAACTACCTGCAGATCCACCTTAGAAGTACAGGAAGTGCACTGCTATGGATGGCCTAATACAAACATTATCATATGTCACCACACACCGATTTCAAAACCACCAGCGGCCCTTGGCTTCCATACTTTAAAAAGCTGCTTCAGGTGCATCACTACATTTACAAGCCGTCTTTGACAACTTTGGATTTTTAATGTGACGGTATATAACAAGGTAACAGACACACTGAGTCCAATTTTCCCACACCACTGTGGTTAGCTTAAACTTGTGCATTTGTATTACAGTTCCTAAGGACGCTTGTGTTTAATGTCACTGATGGATGTGGCCCATAGAGAATTTATTGAGCCTCATCAGACTAGATCCCACTGCTCCCTGTACGTTGGCCATTTATGAGAGAAATATTCCCCCCCAAAAAAAATAAATAAATGTATTGCCTCGTCAGATGTATCAACATCAAATGGATAATGTAAAAGGGAAAGAAACATTTAACACCCCGACTTGAACAGATGTTTAACAGCAAGCCGTGGTCGTGTAAAAATGCATTTTCATTTAAAGTAAGAAATATCTTGTGATTGATGTGGATGATCAGGTGTAACTTAAAGATGCGATTTCAGATGACACACTATCCAAAGGTTGCCAGCAGCAATTCATGAGAGAATCATAGAGCTCTTCACTACGTTCCATGTACTGCTTGTTCAGCGTTTCCACGTCCACCAGTGGGTTTGGGTCTGAATAAAGGCAAAGAGGAAAGACCCATTAATTATTGGAAAACCAAAGCTTGTTAAATTCAAAAACAAATACATTATGAACACTATCCTTATATACAACCCCAATTCCAATGAAGTTGGGACGTTGTGTAAAACATAAAAACAGAATACAATGATTTGCAAATCCGTTTCAACCCATATTCAATGGAATACACTACAAAGACAAGATATTTAAATGTTCAAACGGATAACCTTGATTGATTTCTGCAAATATTCACTCATTTTGAATGTGATGCCTGCAACACGTTCCAAAACAGTTGGGACAGAAGCATGTTTTCCCTCGTACATCAACTTTCCTTTTAACATCACTCAATAAGCGTTTGGGAACTGAGGACACTAATTGTTGAAGCTTTGTAGGTGGAATTCTTTCCCATTCTTGCTTGATGTACAGCTTCTGTTGCTCAACAGTCCGGGGTCTCCGTTGTCGTATTTTGCACTTCATAATGCACCACACATTTTCAATGGAAGACAGGTCCGGACTGCAGGCAGGCCAGTCTAGTACCCGCACTCTCTTACTACAAAGCCATGCTGTTGGAACACGTGCAGAATGTGGCTTGGTATTGTCCTGCTGAAATGAACAGGGATGTCCCTGAAAAAGACGTTTCTTGGATGGCAGCAAATGTTGCTCCAAAACCTGTATGTACCTTTCAGCATTAATGGTGCCTTCACAGATGTTCAAGCTACCCATGCCGTGGGCACTAACACACCCCCGTACCATCAGGCTTTTGAACTTAGCACTGATAACAATCCGGACAGTCCTTTTCCTCTTTGGCCCGGAGGACACGACGTCCATGATTTCCAAAAACAATCTGAACTGTGGACTCGTCAGACCACAGGACACTTTTCCACTTTAGTCAGTCCATCTCAGATGAGCTCGGGCCCAGAGAAGCCGGCGGCGTTTCTGGGTGATGCTGATCTATGGCTTTCGCTTTGCATGGTAGAGTTTTAACTTGCACTTGTAGATGGAGCGATGGTTTTCTGAAGTGTTCCTGAGCCCATGTGGTAATATCCATTACAGAATGTTGTCGGTTTTTAATGCAGTGCCGCCTGAGGGATCGAAAGTCACGGGCATTCAGTGTTGGTTTTCCTGCGCTTACTTGCAGAGATTTCTCAAGATTCTCTGAGCCTTTTGATGATATTATGGACTGTAGATGATGAAATCCCTAAATTCTTTGCAATTGCAATTAATTCAGCAGACAAACTGAGTCAAAACACTGTACCTGTGACATCTACAGGAGCACAGGTTGTACTTTACATACCATTAACATGTTTGTTCTTGCTTTTAAAAAAAATCCTACATTTTGAGTCGAAAATCGATGTAGTATATTCCGAAAATACATATCGCAATATTGCTGTATCAATTTTTTAGCACAGGTCTATTTAACACTGTGGATCTTAAAGGCTGACATTTCATTGAGTAATCTCCGAAAACTAGTCCATATAAATACAATCCATCCAATGGCAGCCTTACCTTCACTTTCCTCTTCACACTCTTCAGTAGCATCATGTGATTGCTGCAACAAAACAAAGTAAACAAAACAGGATTTCAAAGACGTGGACATATGGGGAGGATTACATAAGGAGTGCAGAATTAGTGAAACAGTGGATACGTTGGGTCTAAAACATTCAAACGTAGTTTGAGCCCGTCTCTCAACCGCCTGAACTGGCAACGTGACATAACTGGTGACGGCTGGGTCTCGCCATCTGTTGCTTTCCTGGTCATAAGGCACTTTTTTGGCAGAATGATTCTGCTAAGGTTTTCTGAGTGTGTTTTTATGCTGGTACCTTGGCTGATTTTAGCCTGTTGTGGACAGCTGACTCCTGAAGCTTGTCATAATCCACATATTCCACACAGTGGTTTGCTCACAGATGGTGAAGTAGGTTCGTTTCGGCATGGAAACCGATTGACGCCTTTTGAGCAACATCTGTCTTTTCAAAGTCAAACCACCTCCAGCAACAGACTGAGAGGCTGGTGGTGTCTATATTTTGTCTCCTTGTGCAGTCTGTTCTCTCGTTTTTAACTTCAGTCATGAGCTTTTTCGTAGGATGTGATGTGTGTGCATGTGCAGTAGTCTATCCTACTTGGCTACATGATGCAGTGAATGTGTAGGTGTGTTTAACTGTTTTTGCAAAGTGAGTAACATACTCGACAATATCAGCTTGATGTCATAATGTTATCGTTAAAACAACAACTAATATATCGTAGGTGATACACATCGCACTGATCAGTTACATCCGGCTATCTGTATTACATGTAATAAAAAGAGTAAGTCTGATGCACATTGATAGCTCTGCTTCGTAATATCTCCTTACCTCTGTGGCTGACTGCATATCAGGAGGCATTGGAGGCATTCCCATAGGCGGTGGGGGTCCCATCATACCATGAACTGGAGGGGGCATTGCATAAGGATTATAGCCATAGTTGTAATTGTTGTACTGATCATAACCCCATTGTTGATAGTAATTGTTGTAGGGCTGCTGATAGTACTGTTGTTGATAATTGCTGTTGTAGCTGTTCTGGCCTTGGAAGGTGGATGTTTTGTTGCTGGAAAGTAAAAACAACAGTTTTAGAGATGGTTTGGTAAACTGCCTCCACATGCATTCAGCTCCAGAACTAGAATGGCTATTGGAACATTTACCAGGGCAACTTACAATTGATACAGTCTTACAATCCAAGACCTGACAGTGGTAGTTTGGCAGAAGTGGGGTTTGAACCCTGGACCTTTTGGTCCATAGCCCAGTACCTTAACCACTAGGCTACCACAGTCCTATTGAAATACGTATGGGATAAATTACCAGGCTGGGAAGAGTGAATCTACAATAGGCAAGCAGGTTGGTGTGAATAAATCAACTGTGGGAGCAACTGTAAGCCATACAAGACCATTGATAATCTCCCTAGATCTGGGGCCCCACGCAAGATCTCATCCCGTAGGGTCAAAATGATCATGAGAACGGTGAGCAAAAATCCCAGCACTACACTGATGAATGACCTGCAGACCATCTTTCTAAGTAGGAGAACTTGCACAATCAGTGGCAGACTAAATACTTTTTTGCCCCACTGTATCATGAACACCAACATCAAACTCCTTTCATGGTGAGCACAAGAAATGAAGTTCTGCAACATAAATAAAGGAGAACGCTGTACACATCAAAACAGGTTTTTACCCTTTGTTGACTGCAATGCTTATCCTGATGGGTTTACCCCCCAAGCCTGTGGCATTCTGGAATTCCTCCAGGGCTTTCTTCTGCTCGCTTTCATCTGCAAACTTCACAAATCCGTAGCCCCTGTGTAATTGAGCACAACACTAAATGATAAGCATTTAGCCTTATCGGTTCTACTTGCCGCAACATGCAATAATAATAATAATAATAATATTTCAAAAGACATAGTAATACAATCGAATTTATTTGACTTTAGAACTTTTAATATGAAGTAGCATCACTTCATTTGTGAGTTGCTCTTGCTTACCCTATATGGGGAAAACACTAGTTTTAGCAGATTTGTAACAAAGGCAAATCACATCCAAGTAATTTGTGGTCCGTTCTTGGAAAGCAGGACAGAGATTAAGCGTTACTGGCAGTAAATAAATATCCATTTTTAAAAGGTGATGCAAAACCAGGTTACATGTAGTCTCTTCACCGTATTGGAGTTAAAGATGAGGTAGCCACAGATGCTGAGAACGTGTACTGTTCATACCTCGAATTCCCATAGGGATCTGTGACAACTTTGGCCCCCTTGCATGAAGGGTATTTTTTCATGAAAAACTGATGAAGCTGATAATCATCCACTTCTGACGTGAGGTCGCCAACAAAAACAGAAAATTCAGGTCTG
>JAJAGP010004604.1:16140-46475 GCA_025084515.1 Ancistrus triradiatus
TTACATGTTAACTCACCCAGGCTCAGGCTTCTTCCCATAGGTTGCATAGTTCAGTTTAAACTTTCTGGGCTGTAAGTGGAAAAAATAATAATAAACAGTACCATGATTAAGCTATAGAAGTAAAACTATACTGACATATTTATATCCCAACGAGATGTGCCTTTCCACTATGTAGAACAAATAAACATCACAGCTGGAGTGTAACCACACACTCCGCTCATGATTCATCTCGATTCACCATACTGAGTTCACAACTCGATTTTCGCTACTCTAACAGAGTCAACCAATTTAAATAAAGTAATTTTAAAAAAGAGCCTGAACCTACGCTTACTTCACAGTACAGTACCAGTGTTGACCGACTTAACTGAATGCAATTTCAAATTAAGTTAATCTATGCATGTCGGGACTGTGGTAGCCTAGCGGTTAAGGTACTGGACTCTTACTCAGAAGGTCAAGGGTTCAGATCCCACATCTGCGAAGCTGCTACTCAAGTTTCCTTGAACAAGACCCACAATTGTTTGGATTGGATAGTATCAATTGTAAGACGCTCTGGATAAGGGTGTCTGCTAAATGCTGTAAATGTAAATGAATTATTGGGACGGTGGTAGCCTAGCAGTTAAGCTACTGGACTATGGACCAAAAGATCCAGGGTTCAAATCCCACCTCTGCCAAGCTGCCACTGTTGGGTCCTTGAGCAAAACCCTTAACCCACAATTGCTTGGATTGTAAGATTGTGAGGAGTGAGTGAAAGAGAAAGATAATTTGGAGATGAGAAAATGTGTTCATACACTGGAATGCATTAGATTTATTAAAAGATATTAAACAGACCAAAATAAACTTACAGGATTTGATCCTGGAACCAGCTTCCCATTGAGCCTCTGAACACAACGATCAACACTGGCTTCATCTGCTAATTCCACAAAACAATATCCAGCAGAACCTCTGAGGAACGGGAAAAAAAAAAATAATGGTATGGTAATAAATAATGTTATCGTCTGTCTTCAGCAAGTGTGCTAATAGAAAAGAACCGTTTAAATTTCCAAATGTTACATTTACAAACAAATGTCTGAAACTTATGCTGTTAACAATTTGTTCACATAGTTGAAAAAAGTAAGATTCATCTAATACAGCTGATCCTCAGAATTCGAATTGGTTCCAGAAGGGCGTTCGAACTCGATTTGTTCCATGTCAAAATTAAATTTCCCCATAACACGTAACCTAAATCATGCCCGAGTTCTTCATCATCTTTGTTCTCCGCAGGCGGGACTGGACTATGTGCATCGTCTTTGGAAGATCTAACCACTGAGTGACTTCTTTAGGGTGCCCATGTTCAAAGGCTGAATTTCTGTCCAAATTTGAGGGCAAAAAAAATGGCGTCTGAATTGTTTGAGTGAGGAGACGTTCAAATTCTGAGGATCCAATGTATACTAATATATAACATTCACTTGAGATAAAAACCTACTAGTACACAGTTCAGCATATTTTTGAACAATACGGACAACAGGAGCCCCATTTCCATTAATTCTTCATTGCTTAGTTCCATTATTAACTCACTCCAGCATAGAATCACTCAACGTACTTCAACCGACATTTTGACTGAAAATGTGGTTAAATATGAAATGAAAAATCTATGTTACTAGAATTATAATCTTATTGTAAGAAAGCCCTGAAATGAGAACAGAGCAAACCACTGAGCTTATGCGATCATGACACTACAGCCAGAAGAATGGAACGAGTGAGTGATGGGAGGCTGCAGCAGGCTTCTCGAGCTCAGTGTAGAATTGTTTAATTAAGATTATAGTTTAAGCTACTTTGTATTCCATCAAGTAAATATTAATAATATTGTGTTAATGTGGAGAGTATGCCTCAAAGTGTTGTAAATAGTTTTGTAGTACCATATTATTCAGGACGACATTGGGTTTCTAGTTCTAAGTTAATAAAGTTCTTATTACAGAAGTCTAAATCCATCAGGAAGGTGCGTTTTGGGTATTTGCTTTTGCAAACGTTCATGTTTCTTTGAGGGACACCTTCAGGAACGACCTCTGTTGCTAAGGCACAGCTGTACCCTTCGGTACCAAGACTGACACCGACTTACAATGACTAAAAACGTTCATTTTAACTTAGTGATACAAAGTCTAACATAACACACAGAGCGAAACATGTAAACTAACAGCGCCTCACAGGAAAAATGTGACACATAGGCTTCTTACCCCGTTACTCGATGTGTTATAATTTTAACACCAAAGGCCGTCTCCCCCATAGTGTTGAAAGCTTGCTTGATGAAATTTTCATCCATGTATGGGTCCAACTGTAAAAAGTATTGTGATTACTACATTTTATACATGAGATCATCTGACATATAAATAAATTATACATCATATATGAAGGATTAAGGCAAAACTAACATTTTCCAGTGCAGTCAGATGCAGTTTGTCAGCTGCCACTGTTTCTAATACATGAATGTATCGCTTAAGGTCCATGATATGTTCTGTGAAATTACACTGTGATCAGGAGGTTTTCCACACACCTAATTAAATACATATACTTGTATACCAAATATACTATATTTGTGTGTGTGTGTATCAATATGTTATGGGAAACAGTGCATTATATTGGCTGTTTAGTCAATACCAGTACACTACAATATCCCTTAGTGTGTGTGCGGACCACAAATTTACAGTATATGCAAACGGACGTTATGCGGCTCATACCTGTAGAGCAAACTAAATCATTTGCATTTACAGCATTTAGCAGACGCCCTTATCTACTTTTACAATTGATACAACCTTACAGTCCAAGCAATTGTGGGTTAAGGGCCTTGCTCAAGGACCCAACAGCTTGGCAGAGGTGGGATTTGAACCCTGGACCTCCTGGTTCATAGTCCAGTACCTTAACCGCTAGGCTACCGCGGTTCCCAATCAACTTAAACTGGCATGAAATGGGCCAAACGTTACCGCTGATACCTTTATAGGCACAGTTAAAGTGTCTATGTTTATTGCCTACTTTAAATAGGTCTCTCTTTTGTTTGAGCAGGTCACTTAAGTTTGGCCACGAAATATTTAACGAACTTCGCAGACTGTTGAAAATAGTGCGTTTGAACGTTGAGACGAAGCTACAGATAATGAAGCTAACTAGCTAACACTAACAGCACATAATGGCCTCCCTACAGCTATGTTTGCGTCTTTATACGGATTCACACACTCACAGAGAAGCACAAACCTACACAAACATTGTGTTTCGTTTGGGTGACGTTAGCGCTCTACAGCAGCCCTGTAGCCCGGTGGCTAGCTCACGTTACAAATTCTTCACACCGAGCACGCGCTGAGAAATGAGTCCCATACTTACATCACCCATCCAAAGGCTCGTCATTCGGTTAAACATCTTGAAGGCTCAATCTGTACGAACTTAAAACACTCCACTTGCTTTCCAGATGAGCAATTATTAGCCCGAAAACACAACCTAACCTGGTCGACCGCGATGCTTCTCATTATTTCCGGTTAACAGCAGGTCTAAAACTTACAGCGTATCGCCACCTATTGTAGTGAGGATGGTAACACAAATGACAGAGAAACAACGCGGGGAACTCTGGGATTACAAATGGTCTCAAACTCAGTGAGGGTCGATCTACAGAACATCTACAAAAATGGGCCACACTTAAAATGGTTAAATATTAAGCTTTTAATGGTTCTAAGAACAAATAAAGACCTAAGAAATGGACTCCAGAGATCTGTGGTGGTTCGGTGGGTAGCATTGCCGCCTCACAACAAGAAGGTCCTGGGTTCAGTCCCAGAGTGGAGCGGTGTGGGTTTACTCTGGGTACTCTGGTTTCCTCCCACAGTCCAAAGACATGCATGTTAGGTTAACTGTTTATGCTAAAATTGGCATTGAATTGAGTGTATATGTGACTTAACTTGAGGTGATGTTGCTGAACGTGGCCGGTGATAGCAATGTTTTTTAAACAATAAAAAACCAGAGACTTGCACCTCAATTTGCTCATCACTGCTTATTCCTACAGACTGTGGTTGTATTTCAGAATGGTCCTTAGTTGATCATTGTTGTTCTGTTAGTTACATTTACATTTAATCTTTTAACAGGTGGCCGTATCAAAAGCAACCTTCACCTGATACAACGTTACAATTCAAGTAATTGTGGATTAAGGGCCTTGCTAACTTGGCAGAGGTGGGATTTGAACCCTAGAGCGACTTACAATTGATACAATCTTACAGCCCAAGCAACTGGACCTTCTGGACCATATTCCAGTACCATAACTGCTTGGCCACCACAGTCCCCCACAGTGAACTGTTGGGGGGGATTTAAATGTTTGATATAAAGCTGAGACTAACATGTCTGGCTGATCAAGATCTTCCAAAATATCTTATGTCTTGTTTTTATTTTCCTTAGTTGGTAATCTGCCGCAGTCTACCAGGCTCATGTTTCGGCCTGGTCCAGATTTGAACCCTATATTTGGCCTCACATTAAACACAAACTAACTGGGAAACATTTTTCAACTACTCATCAACTGTTTGAAGCCATTACTAGTGGTGAAAGTAGTGATACTAGTAACATATTATAGCATGGAAGAAGAACCAGGAACACAACAAAAACTGCTGCATGAGAAGTGCTTTATACAGTATAAATGGCCAAAAACATGAGAGATAGTGTGGTGTATTTTTTTTTAGTTGACTGATACCTGATTTTTTTTATAACCAGTTGTGACACTGTTTGATGTAAGGAGCATATGAAGAGAAAATCAGGGGACAATGTGGGAGATTTCAAAGATGATTACTGAGATAACACATTGTGATTTATTATTTTTCTTGTATTACTCTTTATTACATTCTATTAGGTAATTAAAATGAGGTACAAAGCACCTGAAGGGAGGTTGGGGGCTAAACATGACCTCATGATAGGGAACCTGGCCTGAAGATGGAGATAATGGTGTGATTAAAAAAAAGATGCTCGAGATAATGGTGAAGGATAAATATTAGACTGAGAGGCCCCAGTCCTACAGATGCTCTCGAGATCATCTCAGACTGTTAAGAATCAAAATATGTTCACATTCACCAGCTCAACCATCATTAGACCCGCCACTAACCAGTATAACCACATATGGAGCATGGAACTCCTAAGGTCCCACTAATTGACCAGCTTTCCAACACCCAAAACACAACATATGCTGGCCAGACAGGCCAAAACAGGCTTTTTAAAAATGATGGAATCCTTCTTTTCACACATACTGAAAAAATGCTGGAGTTTGGGCCATGGGTGGAACAAATGCAGTGAAGATGAAGAATCATATTTTAAAGTCAGGTTGTATGTGGTGATCAAATCAAAGTCAATCAGACAGTTAAAATGATTTGGGCATTTTGGTTTGGAAGCACATTGTATTCTATCTGCTAATTCTATTTTTCCTCTACATAAATGTTAGGGGTATCGATGAATGTTTCAAGAAGGTATTTGAAATCTAAAACTTTAAACTGTGGAGTGAAACTAAAAGGTCGAAAATAATTGAAAAACTGTGTGTAGGTTCTCAGTCATGCAGGTCATGGTACACTTAAGTTTGGTTGAAGATGTTTCATATCTCATCAAAAAGTGGCTTGTTCAGTTCCAGAAGCTGATGGGGAGCTTCCAGCCATATAACATCTCACCAAATATACCACCCATTTGGTCACCATTTTCCACTAAAGTCCAAATGAAAACAATACAACGGAACAAGTTATTAAATATAGCAAATTGGACAACAGTTAGTTCAGACCTTACAGTCTGATTGATTGAGAAGCATTCTCTGATATTTCTGAAAACAGTATCACTCCACTGACGTGTTGGCAAACAACAAGCTTTATGCACACAAACACATACAAATAACCCTAATAAATAACTAATTTCTATTGTTTAATTCTTAATTAATTTTAGGGGGCGGTACAGTGGTTAGCAGTCTGAGCTCCACCTGTGTGGAATCTGCATGTCCTCCCAGTGTTGGCGTGGGTTTCCTCCAACAGTCCAGAGACATGTGTTAAGTTAATGTGTTTCCAAAGTGCCCTCATTGTGTGAATGTGCATGTGCCCTATGATGGATTGGCACCCTGTCTAGATTTGTCTCGGCCTTGCGCCCTGTGCTATCCACCGACATTCCCACAACACCAACTAAGATCAAGCGGATAAGCCAGTGAATTCATTGCATCTTCAGTCCTTTTCACCTTTTTATAATCACAAATAACATCAAGGCTGTGATCATCTACGGCACTCACCTGCGACCTGCTCACAGCATTTCTCCTGTGCTATTGCTTAAATGTTACATACTAGCAGATACTCAGTGCATGCACGTGATACTCGCAAAAATACCCTCTGCTTTATTTTCCTCTAATCAATAATAGTGACAGCTACTTACAGAAATGAAAATGAAAACACGACACACTAAGATACTGACAGAAAAATGGATGGAAAGGTTTAAATCAAATGATTTATTTTAAACAAATGGGTACTGTTGAACACTGAATACAATAACTGAGTAACTGGATGAAAAAGTTCAATATAGATCATTACAGATTTGCAATAACCTTACCAAAGACTGAGCTCACTGTGACCATTGTTTTAAACGCAGTTTGCATCCCTGAAATAATCGAACATGATTAAGTAATATGTTGTCTTTTACCAAAGCTAAACGAAGCCATTCCAGATTCCTTTTCAACATCAAAAGGCACATTGGTACAAAAGTATCAGACACAGCGTTTGCAACTCCGCAGCAAATTGACCTCACTGCCTTCAGGTTTTTTCCCCCCAAAATTAAAGACAAGACATTAAAAAGTTTTTTCAATGCAAAGAAAAACCACCATTACATTTACATTTACATTTACAGCATTTAGCAGACGCCCTTATCCAGAGCGACTTACAAAAGTGCTTTGTAATCTTCCTAGGAGATAGAACCTCATATTAGTACAAGTAAACAGTAGCTGAAGTACACAATCCAACTACAACCTGCTCATATCTGGTGTAGAATTTTTTTTTTTTTTTTTTTTAACTGGAGGATATGCAGTTTTATTCACTCAAGTGCTGGGTGAAGAGGTGGGTCTTTAGTCGCCTCTTGAAAATGTCAAGTGCAGTCTGATTACATTGAAAAAGTGAGACTACTGACGGATGGGAAAGATACCCAAAACAAAGTACGCTTTGCAAGACATCTCACTAAACATTTCACATAGGCTTCAAAAGCTATGTACAGACATGTAGGTAATGCATCCTCATGGACAAAGCTTTTATTTGTAATCAGGGTGTCACATTACTCTTCTGTCATGTCCAGCAGGACACACATTTTAAGAAATGGTAACATGGACAGCTGGAGAACGCTACTATTTTCCAGGGCAAATGCAGTAGCACTATCTGGATAATAAAGTGAAATGAAGACCTTTATCTGAAAATTGTATAGCTACTTAAATATACTGTACTAACGTTTTCTCTTACTCGTTATGTCTGAAAATAGATTTGCTTTTCTATCAGAGAAATCACATACACACAGGACAAATGACGAAGAATACGGAATGCAAAAGAAGCTGCTGTCATTAGTACAAGTGACACCAAAGGAACAAAACTGTGATGCTGATCATCCTTTTTGTCAAATAAATAGAAAACGTCAAATAAATAGATGCATACATGGTTTTAAAAAAGTATAATTTATTCTTTAAGTCACATAAAGCTTTTTGTAACTGTCAAACAAGCTTTTGACTTCCACCCTCTTGGCACTTCTCAGTGCTCGCTCTGACTCACATATACACATTGTGCAATAACAGACCCAGAAAAAAACCGAACTGATCCATCATTTACAACTCGTTTGCAAATTATCGTAGGTAGCAGCACATTACAAACAGGACATGTATTTCTTTTTCTTTTTTTAATTTAGGAAAGATCAACAGCCACCCCCTTCTATTTCACTTATTAGAAAACTTCAGTACAGAATATAAAGTTTGAACTTGTTAAACTCACAGTGGGGCATTGAAAAACTACATACATAAGGGCATCAGAACTGCTGTCGTCTTAATCTAGGCAGACATATGGCAGAATATTAAGTTTGGTTTCATCACCGTGAGCATCCAAAGATATACAATCCGTCCAACCATACCAGTTTCCCTTGGTGTCATAACAACCATTGACCCCTGGCCAGTGTTCATTATCCATTTTGTGAAGGTCTTCCTGCAGCACCTCCCGGGACACCCCTGGGAGTTCAGCATTACAGCTGCTGGGTAAAAGGACGTGAGTCTGTGTCGTTTCTCGAACAGTATGCTCCTCATGTTTCAAATACTCAGTCATGAAAAAGTGTGCCCCATGCGTCTGAGCACCAGAGGACGTAAGAACGTTGCTCTGAAGGCTAAGATAGGACTGAATGATTTCATTTCTAGACAGCTCTTTCCAGTTCGTTTGCTGGAAGGGATTGGTGACCATGGTCGGTCGTCTCTGATTTGGCGTCTCAGTCCTAGCAGGTTCTAATACTGCTGGTCCCTGGCACTCGTCCTCCTGATGAGACTCCTTCGGCGTCAGGGGCTTGATCTGCCCAGTCACCGGGTCGAACGTTAATCTGCGTTCTTTTAATCGCACGGGCTTCGTCCTGTCCTCAGACGGCTGCCCTTGAAGATTGACCATGTAGTCCCTAGACCTGTATTTCTTTCGTTTTTTGTTAGCACCCACTCCTTCCGATCCGCCTTTATTAAGCTCAGATGAGAAGTATGGCTTAGAGAGCTCTGAAGGCTCCTGTACTGTCCTGTCATGCAGGGATTGGGAAGTTCTCTCAGACGATCTGTTCAACGTAACAGAGTCCTCTAGTTGTAAAGGGGAGACCGCATCAGCGTGAGACACTCGAGTTGGGGACGTTAAAGGCAAAAGTGAGGGCACTTGGGCAGAATTTTGTGATTGGCTTAGCAGAGTCCCTTTTGATGCATAAGCTGAAGACCTTTTAACTACCGTGTCGTGCGTTACGTTAAGTGGACTCGAGTTTTGGGGGCTACCAGGTTGTCCTCCATCACCTTCCGTTCTGGCTTGTTGCTGTAACACTGAAGTTCTAAGTAAGGAGGAAGTGCTTGGGAGTCTGGTTAGACCAGGTGAACTTGAATGAGGCTTCACAGCATTGACAGGGATTTTGTTTTGTCTGTCATTCTCCACATGTTCTGTGCAGTTTCTATCGATATGTGCATCATCTAGTTTTTCCGGGAAAGGCTCAGGACTGCCACCAAAGCCATTCGTAGGTGGAGTAGAACAGATGTTAGCATAGGTAAAGGATTTCAGCAATTTAGTTGGTAGATGAGGACTCTTCATTTGGTCTCGCTTGTGTTTACTGCCTCTTGATTTTTCTGGCAAAGGTGAGTACGCATTGAGAGGGTCACTTCTGTTTTTAAGTTCTGGAGCAACCCTGCTTGGTGAGGACACAGCCGGAGGCGTGTCCGTTCGGCAGGGATGAGGCCCGCCATTTGCTGAGCCTGCAGCACATGTCGCTAATCGAGTCGAAGTGTCACTCTGGCTAGGCTCAATCAGCTTCTGCCAGTTTCGAAGGAGTTTCTTGGCACGTTTTGCAAGGTCCTCATCTTTTGTCTTCTTCCGGACATCATTAATGAGCTTTCCCAAGCGGGTTTCCTGGATTGAAAAGAAAACTGGTAATGAATACATATAACAAACCAGATAAGCAGTTTTCTTAGTAGTAATACATTTCCTTTATTTTCATTTAAGCAGACGCCCTTATCCAGAGTCTTATTTTAATCCAAGCAACTGTAGGTTAAGGGCCTTGCTCAGGGACCCAAGAGTGGCAGCTTGGCAGATGTGGGATTTGAACTCTGGACCTTCTGGTTCATAATCCAGTACCTTAACCACTAGGCTACCACAATCACATATACAATATACTAATCATACCAAGATGAAAAATTGCCACACATCAGCAGTAGATACAGATGTAATAAATACAGGGATGGCACAAGAACAATCCGTCGAAAAACAGGTACAAGTTTCAGTTAAATGCTTTTTATGAAATTCTAAATTTCAGAGTGTGACAAGTGACTGCAGTTTGAACATTTTCTGTAGTGTATTCTGTGGTAGCCTAGCGGTTAAGGTACTGGACTCTTGACCAGAAGGTCCAGGGTTCAAATCCCGTCTCTGCCAGGCTGCCACTGTTGGGTCCTTGAGCAAGGCCCTTAACCCACAATTGCTTGGATTGTAAGACTGTACGAATTGTAAGTCGCTCTGGATAAGGGCGTCTGCTAAATGCTGTAAATGTAAAAGTATTCCAATCATGAGCATCTGCAGACTGGAATGAAGAGGAACCATAGGAGGTGGGTATTTTTGGGACTTCATCTGTGTTCTGTAACTGTTTATACATTTCTAGTGAAGAGCAAAAAGCTCTAGAGCTAAAAACTGCAGCTGCTGGTTCTACATACCTGATCGTCTGGCCGTGTTTAACATAAGGAGTGAGTGCTCAGCGCCCCCTAGCTCCCTACAATGCAACTGATTCATCTTTAGCACAGCATCACTGAGGAATTCAAAACCTCTATAGAAATGCAAGTACAGATTTGCTTCACCGGTCTGGTTCCGGTCTTCCAACATGATTGTTTAATGCAAACTGCAGCAGATATTTTATTTGCATGTCCAAGCAATGTCTAGTACAGTGAAACTGCATTAGCACTAGGGGTGTGCCACACTAAAAACGATATTTTCAGAGATTTTGTCGGTTATAATAAATCATAAATGTTTTACACCATTACATTGCTCGCTAATACGATATTTTACCGCTTACACAATTAATCTAAAATGATTAATTTTCCTCTAATAAATCATCTCATTTAAGCGCTTTATTTTAACAACAAAAACTGTGTCATAATGCAGCACAAACAAATGTAAACAGGGTTTATACATTACAGTGTAAACATTTTGTTCATCACCATCATTTACTATTACATTTAAGACTTTATTATCTAATAATTAAATAATTTTATGCCACATATTATTTAATGTTAATAGACGATGAGAACAGTGGTGTGAAAAAGTGTTTGCCCCCTTCCTGATTTCCTATTTTTATTTGCATGTTTGTCACACTTAAGTGTTTCAGAACATTAAACCAATTAAATTAGTCAAAGACAACACAGGTAAACACAAAATGCAGTTTTTAAATGAAGAGGTTTTTTATTAAGGGAGAAGAAAAAATCCAAACCTGCATGGCCCTGTGTGAAACAGTGACTGCCCCCTAAACCTAATAACTGGTTGGACCACCATTAGCAGCAACCAAGTGTTTGCCATAACTTGCAGTGAGTCTTCTACAGCGTTGTGGAGGAATTTTGGTCACTCATGATGTGTAGCTTTTAAGGATCTTGTGGTGACTTCACTTTGTCAGGCAGGTCCTATGTAAGTGATGTCCTGATTGAGAACAGATGGCAATAATCAGGCCTGGGTGAACTCAGGTGTGATAAACCATAGTTATGTTTTAACAAGGGGGGATCACTTTTTCACACAGGGCCATGTAGGTTTGGATTGTTTTTTCTACCATAATAATAAACACCATTTTAAAACTGCATTTTGTGTTTACTTGTGTTTTTAATATATATAAAAACACAATGCTTTTGGTGGTCCATCTTCTAGAACAGTGCTTATGTGTTTTCTCACCAGGTGCTCGTGCTGCTGTGGTAGGTCATCAAAGCTTTGCACAGTTTACAACCACTACTTTTTTTTGGTTCTGTGCCGATTTGATCTATTCCCATAATTTCAACGGCTTGGGTCTTTGAACATTTTTACAAACCTCCATTTTCCAACCCATGAGTGGAGCCCAAAACGACTTGCTGTCATACACAGGGCAAAGGAGTGTTGAGGGAAACCATTTGAATGGAAGCATTGTAGAAATCAAAAAAATATTATAAACAGTTTTAAAAAAAACATTGCATTGGTAGAAAACATTGATGTCAATGCATTTTCGCCACTAGCATCTTCGATTACATCTACCAATTGCAGCAGCCCTAGTTTTTTGCAATGCGAGTGACAATCTATAAAGTCAGCTCGCACATCACTTAAGATATTACCATGGGTTATATTCTCACCCCTAAATAGCACCACCCATTCCATAATCCCACCATACTGTGTCAGTACTGTGCACTGTCCACTACCCTGGTAACATCCCCTACTTTATATTCTGATGGTGTTTATCAGACTGTGTGTCAAAGTTAATATCACTTAAAAAGCAACAAATGTTCTATTTTTCATAGACAGACTGTTAATGCAGAAACACAATGTGTATGGCTGTCATTACAGACAGAATAACTGAAATAAACAAGTACAATTATCGACTTTACATTTCATTTTAAATAAATAATAATAAAAAACTTGTCCCCTGCAATTAAAATCATTTAAATAACAGACTTCAAATACGTGGCATCTTAAACTGAATATGTCACTGTGCTCAAACAGATCAACAGATAAACTTTTACGTTAAACAGCTTCATGATTTTTCCTTCCTCTTTGGCTAGGATGAGAACCTGTTCTCATGCACAACCTGTCAAACACCTGTCTGTATCAACTGTGTGTGAAAAAACCTCCAATCTCTCCAGTCTTCACTGTAGAACAAAACATATGGCATACATGTATGACTGCCCTCTGGTGTTGAAAATATGCAACTGCATTAGATGTCATAAATAGAACACACATCTCATTTTTGCCTTATGAGGCACTGTTACACCCCTACGTCGCAGTCTAAAAACAAAAGATGAAATCTGTCATAGATAACTGAAATGGACAGCAAAAAAGCTTAGCGTGTAAAGGTTTCTGTTAACCGAGGTGAACAAAACAAACAAATAATACATATAATAAACAATATGCAGTATAAACGTAAAAAGGCTAAAACGCGCTTTTATATTTCCTTTATTCTTCCATGGTAAGGCTGAAGTCCATGGAACCTGTAGATCACTAATACACAACCACAGCCATTCTGTTCAGACTTTTTATTTGCTTGATAAATGATCACTTTAGAAGGGGTCTTTGTTAAATACAACTTAAGGCTCATATCACATTTCCCATTCATATAGCAATCCTAACCATTAGATTTTTTTTATTATACACAAACTTGTATACTAACCTCAAGTGCTTCTTTGGTGATTGGGTATTTCTCCAAATTGGTGATAACATCTAGGACTGCAACCATGTTACAGATCTGTTAAAAAAAATTACACAAAAAAACACCAGCACATTACTTTTTTTTAAATCAAGGAAAATAAAATTATAAACTACTATATACTTCCTCCTTGTTTCTACACTCCTTGACCATTTTATCAGTTTCACTTACCATTCACTTTGTAGTTCTACAATTACAGACTGTAGTCCATCTGCTTCTCTACATACTTTGTTCTTCCCTTTTACTCTGTTCTTTAATGGTCAGGACCCCCACAGGTATTGTTTGGGTGGTGGACCATTCTCAGCACTGCAGTGACACTGATGTGGTGGTCTGTTAGTGTGTGTTGTGCTGATGTAAATGGATCAGACACAGCAGTGCTGCTGGAGTTTTAAACACCTCAGTGTCACTGGTATATGGTAGATAGAGTGCACAGTGACTGAACAGTGTTTAAAAACTCCAGCAGCACTGCTGTGTCTGAGGGAAAACACAAAGCTTGTAGAGAAACAGATGGACTACAGTATGTAATTAGGACACCCTATGAAGTCCTGTACATTTAACATATTTGGACACGTGGATATTTAATATCAATTTTAACAATACTGTGGGAACCAAGTAATATGACTAAACAATTCAAAATGAAGAAAGGCCTTTCTACAATCTTCAGTAAAATGTAATTTAAAAAGAAAGCAATTTCTGATGAGGCATAAATTAAAACACCCCTACATATTGTCCCACTTAAAATAGTTACGATCACACAGGTGCATCACATCAGGTGCACATGATCAGAACATCGTTACCCAGCATTTTGAATGAGGCTTGCTCTATTGAAACCTCAGAAAACTAGTTTGGTGTATCTGACTGTTGAAGCGACATTGAGCACCATGGTGAGATCCAAAGAGCTGTCTGAGGCTCTCAGAAAGAAGATTGTGGCTGCTTGAGTCTGGTAAGGGATTTAAAAAGATCTCATTGACACCAGCCATTCCACCATCTGGAAAATTGTTTACAAGTGGAGAACATTCAAAACAACTGCGGCCATGCATAGGACCATTCACAGAAAAATGTGACCTAAAATACAATTTTTAATATTAAATAATCAAATTCTTAAATTTTCTTTAGTAGATATTGAGCTTCGGGTAACTGATATACGTGCTAAGAGAAATCTGATTACTGAAATAAAATCCAGCCCTCTATCGGATTTGAGAATTGGAGTATGCTGTACATATGACCACAAATTATCTGATAACTGCAGAAATCAGACTGTGAACGGATTATTAAGTGCATGTAAACACACTCACTGTCTGATGTCATTGCGTAAGATTTTCTTTTACCATGAAAAAACTAAAGATTAGGCAAAATGGGACACCCCTGCTCCGCAACAACACAATGACATAATTAAAGCAAAGCTTTGAACATACAGGAACCAGTTGGGGATTTCAGCATAAGAAAACATCTGCTCCTTTTAGCAGAACAACTACTATCTGAACTAACAAATGTAATATATACAATTATTACAAAAATAACGCATCACAGCACACTTACATCTCTGCTTCCCACATGCATAAAGTGTTCTGTGGTCTGCCTTTTCTCACTAAAGCTATGTTTTGCCGTTTAAATTCTGCAATACTAAGCCAATTCACCTTGTAGACATAAATTTGCAAAATCTAATGCTTTCTGTGGTGCCGGGGGGTAGCCTATCACATTGGCTTCGTACAGACATGTAATAGGCTGTATAGTACTATGCAAAAGTCTTAGGCCACGATTAGATTTGCTGTTTTAGCAATGGTATATTGAGAATATACAACATATTGCCGATGACTGGACCCTACAAATTTCAAACTAGGATTTGCAACTCCAAAATCCTTTTCCTCTGATCTTCATTCTAATCTTTGTATGCTTTAGCATATCGTATCCTTTTCACCCTGTTACCAATTCCAAAAAAGTGGTTCCTGAGCTGCTACCCTTCCAAAAAGACCATTGCTTGTCAAGCCTCTTCGGACTGTAGAAGGTTCAACTTAGCATCCTGATGAAGGTGCCAGATGCTGCTATTGCATAGAAGCGATTTTTTTTCTGACAAACAAGATGTAGGCAATATAGAAATGTATTCACATTTAAAGTAGAGACGCACCGATTACAATTTTTCCTCTTCCAAAACCTGAACTCTGGGTATCGGCCGATACAAGGTACCGATCCAATATCAGTGCTTATTTAAAAATGCTTTACACCTCACTGTGTCTAACACAAAGCTGTATCTAAAGCAATAGTGTAACACAAACGAAACAGAAGAAAATTTATAAGAACAAAACACAAGAATTAAGTACAACAAGCCTATTCACATACAGTAAACTACAGGCGTTGACAAAAAAATAAAGCACCCAGGTAGAATTATCGGATTGCTGCAAAAGTTTCCAGGCAGTTATCTCAGGAAAACCTGTAAATGAATCCAGGTGTAAAAGTGCTTCCCCCGCTCTCTATAAATAGGCCCTCAGATGCTACTTTTGGGTAGAGTACCACTTGAAGATATTATGCCCAGTTGACAGACTTTGAGAGGCAGCACATCAATTGACTGAGAGAAGCAGGATGGTTGTATCAACTACAGTGGTGCTTGACAGTTTGTAAACCCTTTAGAATTTTCTATATTTCTACATAAATATGACCTAAAACATCATCAGATTTTCACACAAGTCCTAAAAGTAGATAAAGAGAACCCAGTTAAACAAATGAGACAAAAATTATACTTTGTCATTTATTTATTGAGGAAAATGATCCAATATGACATAATAGGGAGTGGCAAAAGTATGTGAACCTTTGCTTTCAGTATCTGACCCCCTGTGCAGCAATAACTGCAACTAAACGCTTCCTGTAACTGTTGATCAGTCCTGCACACCGGCTTGGAGGAATTTTAACAAGCAGCAATGTTCCTTTTGGAGAGCAGTGGCTTTCTCCTTGCAGCCCTGCCATGCACACCATTGTTGTCCAGTGTTCTTCTGATGGTGGACTCATGAACATTAACGTCAGCCAATGTGAGAGAGGCCTTCAGTTGCTTAGAAGTTACCCTGGGGTCCTTTGTGACCTCGCCAACTATTACACACCTTGCTCTTGGAGTGATCCTTGTTGGGCGACCACTCCTGGGGAGGGTAACAATGTTCTTGAATTTCCTCCATTTGTACACAATCTGTCTGACTGTGGATTGGTGAAGTCCAAACTCTTTAGAGATGACTTTGTAACCTTTCCAGCCTGATGAGCATCAACAACTCTTTCTGAGGTCCTCAGAAATCTCCTTTGTTCGTGCCATGATACACTTCCACAAACCTGTTGTGAAGAGCAGACTTTGATAGACCCCTGTTCTTTAAATAAAACAGGGTGCCCACTCACACCTGATTGTCATCAGATTGATTGAAAACACCTTCCTCTAATTTCACCTTCAAATTAACTGCTAATCCTGGAGGTTCACATACTTTTGCCACTCACTAACGTAGTATTGGATCATAAATAAATGAGCAAGGATAATTTTTTTTGAGTCATTTGTTTAACTGGGTTCTCTTTATCTACCTTTAGGACTTGTGTGAAAATCTGATGATGTTTTAGGTCATATTTATGTAGAAATATAGAAAATTCTAAAGGGCTCACAAACGTTCAAGCACCACTGTAGGAGGAATCGAAATCATGGATGTTCAGTTTAGGGTTGCACCCTTGCCCTTTATGTACTGAAATTCCTCTAGATTCAGTGAAGCATTTAATGACATTATGCTCTGTAGAGGAAGAAATATGTATCCCTTCCAATATTTCGTTGAGGAACATTGCTTTAAGACATTTCATTAATTATGTCACACAATTGATGATAAAGTGGAGATCCTCTGCAAGTATCTTGGGTTCATACTGTCTGCAATGAAATACAAGTCAAAGGAAATGTAAGACACTGCAGTTTTTTTATTTGCATCTTCCATACTGTGCCAACTACAGTTCGGCAAAATCATTATTATAAAATAAGCTTTATGTTGAACTATTGAATATACCATGTAATTTATTAATCTATTGAAAGTGAAAACAAAAACAATTATTGCATGACCACAGCTTTTCCTCACTACAATTGCCAGTGCTCATCACTCCCACCACAATCAGGTTGTGTCAAGCCAATTAATTTGAACCTTTTTTTAAATATTGAACAAATTCAGTTGCTTGTTACCAGGTGAAAAACATTTTCAACCAACATTTTATGTTGAACAATTTCAAATAGATATTTAGAGTTGTCTAAATAAGTAGAGATGATATCAGAGAAATGTAGAATTACAATTTAGGAAAAGCCGAGATAAACACTTGCTCAATGTTGAGGGCTCGCTATCGACTTTCATTAAGCATGTGTATCTTTACATATGAAAGCGGTTAGTTTTTGTTATTAGTTATTCCTCAGAAGCTAGGAAACCCTGTGTTGTAGCCATGATGTAAAGAGCAATTAGTAAAGGTAGTTTCGCAATCGGATTCGTATTTGTGGGGGAACCAAACTGGACATGGTCGAACAATAAACAAGTTCATTCTCAAGTGACTCATCATAGGATTTGGTCTCAATAGAACTGTTCCAAATTATGCTCCTCTCTGTTTTTCACATTCCAAGCGGTTAGGAAATAGGACTGGTTGAAGCACTGGTACATGACTACACAATCACTCCTGGCACAAATTACAGAAGGGTGGCTTCTTGTAACATCACCCGCTGTTTGTTTCGTTTACGCGTCTTTGGTCCGTGTTGCATTCATGCTTCACCCCCTGAATAGAAGCTTTGGTGTTTGGTGTGCTCCAAGGTTTTGGATGGCAGCGTTCACAGATGTTCAGACGACCCTCACTAATGGAGCAATCGGACCACGTTCGTTTTAATCAAACAAGTGTTGCACATAAGATTTACAATTACAGCATTTAGCAGACAATCCAGCAGACAACTGGACTATGGATCAAAAAGTCCAAGCAATTGTGGGTTAAGAGCCTTGCTCAGGGACCCAAGAGTGGCAGCTTGGCAGAGGTGGGATTTGAACCCTGGACTTTTTGGTCCATAGTCCAGTACCTTACCCGCTAGGCTAAAACAGTCCCATAAGATCCACTGATCATCTGATGAGGTGCGGCTGCCTCTATGAACATAACCTTTGGAAGCTATAGAACTGTAAATAATTCAAAACTGTTACCACACTGAGGTGATTTCAACAATCATTGAAAAACTGGCTATTTATGTTTAAAAACTGGGAAGGGTTGTCAAAAATCCAACAATACGCATCATTTTGGAATTTAACATTAAACACAAACTGAGTTCATGACAGGGAAGACAAGAAATGCTTTCTTTCAAAGTCTTACACAGAACAACTGTCAACATGTAAAGGGGGAAATGCTTTCTGAACACGACACAACGTGGACATGTCTGGTCATTAGGTACACTTCACACCTTGTCCAGTAACACCAACAAGCACAAAAAGACCAAGACAGCACTGGCATTACTGATCATAAAACCAAACCGACACCATTTTTTCGACACCACACGAATATATGAAAGTCAGCTGCGAATTTTTCGTTATCCACAGTACATGTGGGGAGGAACCAACTCGACTAGCTGGCACTGGCAACCTGCTTAGTCTGAACGACTGCCTGTAGACTTTATTAGAACTTGTCTGACATACAATAATAAATTAAAGCCATGCTGTGTTCATTTCCACTAGTAACTGTTTTATGAAGCAACCTGATGGCCAGCAACCTTGCCGTAGCTTAGTTTGAGCAGCAGTGCTAGCTGCTAGGGAGCTAACTTACTGATTATATATGTAGTAAGAAGAAATGCCGTGTTTGCTAGATAAACTTCCCAAAGTAGTTAAATGAATCAAAAAGCTGTTTACGCAATTTGTGCATTAAGTGCGACTTCGTACAGGCAGAAGTTTGAACTTTCACCACTTTATTTGCTACCGGGTAGCTAAAGTTCTGCTAGCACTTAGCTTGCTGCTGTGGTTTAGCAGCACCTCTGTGCATTCAGTTTGCGTAAAAGCAAACGGGTGATCGACACTGATGTCATGTTTGAAAAGTTGACTATTTATAGATAACGGACTCGTGAAAGAGAAAATCAACTCATGAACGGCACAGAAGTAGCTAGGAGGATAGCGCTGCTGGGCTAACTGAGCTACTCACATTGCTATGGCTATCGATGGCCTGCAGCAGCCGGTCTCTCATCTGCTGCGGGGTTGCTGGGGCCGTTGTCATTGCCTGGTCGGTTCAAATCGGCCGACGGGGAAATTCCTCCCAATTCAAGGGTATGTGCGCTGCAGCAACTACAGACCTTTTGGAGTATCAAAAGCGTACCTTAACCGCATGATTCTGCTCGATTTGTTACCCTGTGGATGTGTAAATCATGTTATCCAGATATAGGACTCGACGATCGGTGCTCTTTCGCTACATAGCGTGAAGTACCTCCCCGATTTCATGAACACTGAACTGGAGCAAGACGCTTCCTCTGTGCATTATGGGAAACTGGAAAACCTACAACGTCATTACGTAACCGTGCAAAATCCGTGGAGTGCCAAACAAACACTATTAACATTAACGTGTTAATCTATTATATACACAGTGGTGTTTGAAAGTTTGCGAACCCTTTAAGATGTTCTGTATTTCTGCATCCATATGACCTAAAACATTTTTACACAAGTCCTAAAAGTAGATAAAGAGAACCCAGTTGAGATGAGACAAAATTATTATACTTGGCCATTTATTTATTGAGGAAAATGATCCAATATTACATATTAGTGAGTGGCAAAAGAATATAAACCTCTAGGATTAGCAGTTCATTTGAAAGTGAAACTACAGTCATGTGTTTTCAATGATGATAATCAGGGATGATAATCAGGTGTGAGTGGGCACCCTGTTTTATTTAAAGAAGAATGATCTAGCAAAGTCTGCTCTTCACAAAACGTTTGTGGAAGTGTCTCATGGCACGAACAAAGGAGATTTCTGAGGACCTCAGAAAAAGAGCTGTTGATGCTCATCAGGCTGGAAAAGGTTACAAAACCATCTCTAAAGAGTCAGACAGATTGTGTACAAATGGAGGAAGTTCAAGACCATTGTTACCCTCCCCAGGAGTGGTCGTCCAACAAAGATTACTCCAAGAGCAAGGTGTGTAATAGTTGGACGCTTTTTGTTTACTTCGATGTTAAATGATTGCTTTTTGTATTTTGAACCAATCAGATGTACGATAGGGGATCAATTTCCGAAAATGCCTTAATAACCTGTGTGTATTGCAGTGGAAATCAGAGGTGGTCTGAGGTAAATATTTTGGTAAGATCATTCTCCCTACTGTCCCTGAAGTCTCCGTGACTCTAATTATTTAAGATGTACCATTTCCATGACCATAACTTGATGTCAGAAGTGGGATTCCAAGTGCAATTCCAGTGTCCCTCCAGGACCCCGGGACAAGTGACCAGAAGAAGACTCTGAGATTGAGTGTGTTTCTTCATTAAGTGTGCTTCCTGCTCAGGTACTGTCATTGTTGAAGGAGTCAACTTTGTAAATGAGAGTGAGACTGATATATGGCATTATATGAGAAATAAGATGGGCAAAGAAAAATTGACTAATTCCCTGGATTGGACAAGACTCTAATATTTTTTGTCTGTTTGCTGTTTGTGTGAATATCTGGTCTCTTCTGAAATGGATTTATACCAGCAGATTTGAAAATATCAGGATGTCTATGAACTGAATATCAACAGAAAGTGGGTCATGCAGCAAGATGACGACACTACGCACACAAGTCATTGTACCAGAAAATGGTTAAAGATGACTAAATTGTTGTGGTATGGCCAAGTCAAAGTCCGAACCTTAACCCAGTAGAAATGTCATGGAAGAAGAAACTCACCAACCCCATAGAGTTGAAGCTGTTCTGTACAGAGGAAGGGGCTAAAGCTTCTCCAAGCCAATGTGACTGATCAGTATTTACAGAAACAGTCAGGCAGTTGGGGTTCCCACTGGTGGCAGTTAACCAGCTCGACTCCATGGATTTTCAGTGAGTAAACTACTGTGCTGTGACCTGATGGGCATATTCAATTTAAATATTTCAGCATCTAATTTATATTTAAATCTTGCTTAATTTGAATTTTTCAGCAGTTGTTTTGTCTGACCAGAAATACAAACAACGGAAAAACCAGATTTCATGCACTGTACTTCTCTATTCTCACTATCATAACGTATATTTTTAGTCTCCATTTGTTCCCTGGTTTATTCTAATTCATTCGTTCGTTTTCGTATCCGCTTAATCCTAGGTCAGGATTGTGGGAAAGCCAGTGTCTAGCAGGTGACACAGGGCACAAGGCAGGTACAAGAATGAAAAAAGAAATCCAAGTTTGTAATTCGCATTACATTCATTACACATATGTAAATAAATAATATATTTCATCAGATATTTGGTAAAATATAAAATGAAGTAATAAATACCTTAAGTTGAGACTGCTAGTTTATGGTACTACAACATTACCTGCAGCTGTCATTCTTTCTGAAGAACAAATTCAATGACTCTTTGTTCCAATATTACATATTAGTGAGTGGCAAAAGTATGTGAACCTGTGCTTTCAGTATCTGGTGTGACCCCCCTGTGCACCAATAACTGCGGCTGTTTATCAGTCCTGCACACCGGCTTGGAGGAATTTCATCCCATTCCTCCGTACAGAACAGCTTCAGCTCTGAGATGGGAGTTAGTTTGGACTGTCCAAAGAGAGTTGTATTTGGGTGAGCATTTACCTTAGACCATATGTTGTGTAGTTTTTGTCCCCCATTCTTGCTGCCAAATTTTGTGTGAAGTCAGGATCCATGTTCATTTCTTGTGATCCCAATGTCCTCGTACCCAGCCAAAAAAAAATAGTTTTAATTCTTGTCAGAGATGCTGTCTTTTTTCCTGGATGTTTTGGTGACAAGAGTGAAGGGCCATCAAACAAGCCATTGAGTCAGAATATCAGTGCATTCACTTCTAGCAATTCTAGTGCCATATGAGGAGTACAAGCCTCAGCTCAAACTGTCATTAAGGCAGATTAGGTTAGTTTTCATATTTAAGCCTGGTAATGCTTCAATACAGGCTCCAAATCTAACAGGGTTTCATAACACAACACTTGTTGCAGACTAAATGTCAGTAAATTACTGCCAGCCTAACCTAAATAAGACCGCAGTTTGACTGGACCTCTGTCATCAGATAGGTTTGAGTACTTTTTCACCATGTTTTTACAGACAGGCAATACTCTGACTTGGGGGTTTTTTGTTTTGAGTAGTAGTTATACTTTACTTAGTTTTATTAAATAGAATTATAATCTCAAGCCTTAACAGAACACCAATTTTGTAAAAAAAAAAAAACCTACACAGTGGTAAAAAGTGAACCCTTCTTGCTGTGGTTTTGTGTCAAGTTTTCTCAGCCTTTTAACATTCTCATCAGTATAAAAGTCACAACAAAAAAAGCAGCATAACTAGAAAACCATCTTAGCTCCCCTGGTAACACAAAATAAGACGACAGCCAGTTGATCAACACTTTTATTTAAGTGACAGACCAACATGCCACCAGATTGTATCCAAATGACCAAGGAAGCCGTTATGCCCACAAACCTCAAGTTCCTACTCATTTTTTTTCAATTCTCAGTGAACAGCAGACTAGCTGTCTCCATCTGACTGGTTGGTATCAGTCTCCACACCGAACCTCTGTGGGGGAAACAAAAAGAAGTTAAGACTTATTTATCCTTGTATATTCATTTACATTGAAATGTACAGGCTTGGTCAATTACCCTGCCCCAGGCCCATTTAAGTCTGGGTTACAAGCAAATGTACAAAAACAAAACCAGACAAGTTTTTGCCTTAGACAGATTTGAGTATACACGCAAGTGCCACTTAACATCCATCTGATCAATGTTTGTTTTAAAGACCGAGATCTTAAATTATAATAGACCTCAAGGGAAAAAAGATGCTGCAACCATAAACAGCTGGTCGTCACAGCCAATCCATGTTGTGGATCCAGTAGCAGAGGTGGGAGTTGTAGTACAGTTCAATAACGAAACTCGAATTTCCATAAATTAAGAGCGCACTGGCATTAGGAATGCTGTGTAGATGGCATCGTTCCACTCAGAGGTCTCCGACACATTGAAGCATTGTGACATGATGCGTCGCAATGCAAAAATGTCAATGTCCCGATGTAACCACGGAGAGATCACGTGCGTTCTCCATGCAAATCTAATGTCACATTTTTTGAACACCAGACCCTTATCCTATGATAGGGTCTTGTCAACATCCTGTTTCACAGAATGAACTGTGGACATTAAACAGTGCACACCAGTAGTCTGGATTAAACTATCAACACTTGAACCAGGGGCAAACAACTGCAGAACACTACCACTGAAACATTATGAAATTTGTCTCCCAGTCCCACATTTCCAGGAACATCACAGCAATAGAATCAGAGAGTTGAAAGAAATCATGGTGAGATTAGGAAACACCGTCTTAAATACAAATTGCATATGTAGGATTATGCTACCGACTTATCATGGCATGACTTAACCAGGAACCATAATTCGTGTCATGTTCTCACATAAAACACGAGACAAATGTTTAAAAAATAAATAAATAAATTTGATGACATACCTAACGAAGCCTCCTAGCTTCTCTTTCAGACTCCAGAAGTGTCAGAACATCACCCTCTCTGACTGGGCCCTTCACATTTCTGATGATGGATCGATTGCTGTCATCCATGAACTCAACACGCACCTGAAAGCAAGAGGGATTTTACACCAAACTGCTGAGCTTCTGTAATGTTATACTAACCAAGGCACAGGGTTAACCTGAATAAAACAATGCAATTATTCATTCACTGATTTTCTGATCCACTTAATCCTTGGTCAGGATTATGGGAGCGCCAGAGCCTCGCTGGCAACACAGGGCACAAGGCAAGAATTACCCTAGACAGTACCAATCCACTGTAAGGCACTTTGGAAACCAGAGTACCTGGAGAAAACCCACACAGACATGCAGACTCCACACAAAGGACCCAAATCCCTGCACCTTGGATCAAACCTTATTACGATTATACACACCGGATATAATAGTAATAAGTCTATAACACTAAAAGGCACCAAGAGCTTGTACTAATGACTAGTGCTAGTGAGGTGAACAATTATACCTTAGTATAAAAGTAATACAATAGTCGAAAAGTAATAAATAAGTGGCTACATAGAGCAGTTCTTGATGATACCGTGCAGCAAAGCCACTGTGGGGCACTTGAAGGGGGTGCTAATTAAAATTTTTTGGCATCTATTACACAAATTACTGTGCATTACACTATTTAAATGGTTGGTACAGTGAAATTGAGGCGACAACTGTTTTGCACAAGGCAGGCGAGGAGGCTCATCCCCCTTTGACTTCACACTGAGGGTCATGTTCCATGTATCCAACCAGTTAAAGACTAAAGTGAGGCTGTGTGCAATTAAAAAAAAAAGCCACAATATGCAAGGATTTTCTTTTAATGCACCAGCATACTCATCAGCCACTCAGGTACAGGTGTTTAACTACACACTAAAGAAAATATCTAACCAGCCAATAGCACCACCAACCATGCAGTGAGTTTCTGCCATCTGGGCTGGTCTGAGCATCTCAGAAACTGCTGATCTACTGGGATTTTCACACAGCCATCTCTAGGTTTTACAGAGAATGGCCGTGAAAAAAGAAAACATCCAGTGAGAGCATTTCTCTGCGTGAAAATGATTCGTTGATGTCAGAGATCAGAGGAGAATGGCCAGACTAGTTGAACTAATAAAGGCAACCATAACAACCACAGAAGAGAAAACTTGCATCATGGATGCAGCAAGTGCGAGATGCTATAAAGTCAATATTGAGCAAAATCTGAGAAATGTTTGAAGCATCTGGTTGAATCTCTACCACAAAAGAACTAAAGCAGTTCTGAAGGGAAAAGTGAGTCCAGCACAGTAGGAAAAGTGTACCAGCCACTCAAACCACCTCTTCTGAGCACAAATTATTGATTATATAAAACATTTGCAGAGGAGACCGGTCCAACCATGATATCTAGGACATTACCTGGGTACACTGTCCCTGGGAGCCGGTTCTACCAAGTACTTTGGTAACCTAGAACAGATTGGGAAAACATTGGAATTTTGTTAACGACACGAATGATTGATTGAAATACCGAAAAAGGACGAAAATAACCACTAACGATGACAAACATAATATCTAAAGCTTCATATTGCTGATGAGAGCTTAAGTTCGTAAGCCAGCACATTAGGAACAGGGCTCTTTACGCGGCCCCCATGATAACACCATGTTACACTACAGGGCGCGTTACAGGACGGCTTCTGCGTAATTCTCCGTACTTTATAACCATCAAACAAAACGTCAAATACCGAATTACTTCACAAACATGCTATTGATTAAATCAGACCGAAACTATTCGACATTTAAACCGATTCTTACTCTAGCGAGCTTGATGGGCTGCACGCGGCTGGCGTCCATGATTTCAGCGGAGAAGGGAAAGGAAGTCACGTGGTGCGCTCTGCCTTTATATACTAAATGGAGTATATGTATTTTATTCTGGTTAACAATGTTGACTTTTTATTGATTCTTATTTTTTCGTCATGCGTGTCAAATGAAGGTAGAATTTAACGATTTATACGCAAAACATGTTAATCATTTTTTTGTGCCATTTCACATTTCCGGTTCCGTCTCACCACCCATATATGATTAGTTCGCATGCGCGAAACTTCTGCATGGGGTGTTTGGATGAGTTCGGAAAATTTGAAAGTACGTCTTAAAGCTAACAAACGTGATTTTGTAAAACTTTTTGGTATGAAGAAGACAGAAAAAGGAACACGCTTGATAGAAATAGAAAAAGCTAACATCTCAACTATCCAACTATTTGGGATCATCAGGGCTGTTTTTTCAAAGCTTTTAACCCTGATTCAGATCGTCCGGATAATCAAATCCCACGATTACAAATTGATCTCACGGATTTTGTCCCAGTTTTTTAATACATTTTCAGACTGGATAAAGCTGATCCCGATACGGCAGGATAGGGATTTCTAAAGCTGGATTTTTGTGTTTTTAGTACCCCTATAGGAGGCCATCTGCTGGACAAAAGATAGTACAGCATTTTTTTTGTTAACGAAAAAACCTCTAATTAACGAACCACTTTAAGAGGGAAAATAGCTTTATTCTCCAACTGCACGCTTCAGCATTACAGAAACTCAAAGAGCAAAGACGTTTACTCCAAGATTTCACTGAACTGATTTTTTCAGTAAAACCCAAACTCAAAAGTTTTTTAAATACATTATCACCTTTTTTAATACACAAACATAAAGAAATGTTACATTTATTTCATCTGAACTCCAGATAGTAAGTTAACAGAACAGTAGTCTGTGTTTTACATTCTGTTAATTTACTGTTTGATGATGAATTAATTTAGAATTTTAATGCAGCCTGAACACCAAGTTAAAAACACATTGTTTACAATGTAAGATTCAATTGTGGTTTTAGAAGTATGTTTTAAATCAGTTTTGCATAACGTGGAAAAAACTGGCCTCAGATGTCTTTGATTTACAAAACTGATAGACGTTTTTGAAAAGACCACACCCGAGAAAACACCGAACTTTTTCCTGCAGTTAAACTTGCAACAAAATTGTTGGTACCCCTCAGTTAATGAAAGAAAAACCCACAATGGTAACAGAAATAACTTTAATCTGACAAAGGTAATAATAAATACAAAGTCTATGAGAATAAACAAATGAAAGTCAGACATTGCTTTTGAACCATGCTTCAACAGAATTATTTTAAAAAATAGACTCATGAAACAGGCCTGGACAGAAATGATGGTACCCTTGAAAAATGTGATGAAAGGAACATGTTAAATCAAGGTGTGTTCACTAATTAGCATCACAGGTGTCTACAATCTTGTAATTAGTCAGTGGGCCTATATATAAGTCCTTACCCTATATAGGGCTTCAGGTAGTCACTGTGCTGTTTGGTGACAAGGTGTGTACCACACTCAACATGGACCAGAGGAAGCAAAGGAAAGAGTCGTCTCAGGACGTTAGAAAGAAAATCATAGACAAACATGTTAAAGGTAAAGGTTATAAGACCATCTCCAGCAGCTTGATGTTCCTGTGACTACAGTTGCATATATTATTCAGAAATGTAAGACCCATGGGACTGTAGCCAACCTCCCTGGATGTGGAGCAGGAGGAAAACTGATGATACGTCAAAGAGACGGATAATACAAATGGTAACAAAAGAGCCAAGAAAAACTTCTAAAGACATTAAAAGTGAACTTCAAGCTCAAGGAACATCAGTGTCAGATTGCACCATCCGTCAATGTTTGAGCCAAAGTGGACTTAATGGGAGATGACCAAGCAGGACACCATTGTTGAAAACAAAACATGAAAAAGCCAGACTGGAATTCCCAAACTACATGTTGACAAGCCACAAAGCTTCTGGGAGAATGTCCTATGGACAGATGAGACAAAACTGGCACATTAGCTCTATGTTCACAGATGGAAAACTTAAGCATATCAAGAAAAGAACACTGTCCCTACTGTGAAACATGGAGGAGGCTCTGTTATGTTCTGGGGGTGCTTTGCTGCATCTGGCACAGGGGGTCTTGAATCTGTGCAGGGTACAATGAAGTCTCAAGACTATCAAGGAATTCTAGAGAGAAATGTGCTGCCCAGTGTCAGAAAGCTTGGTCTCAGTCGCAGGTCATGGGTCTTGCAGCAGGATAATGACCCAAAACACACATCTAAAAACAGCCAAGAATGGCAAACACTGGACTATTCTGAAGTGGCCTTCTATGAGCCCTGACCTAAATCCCATTGAGCATCTTTCGAGGAAGCTGAAACATGCAGTCTGGAAAAGGCACCCTTCAAACCTGAGACAGCTGGAGCAGTCGCTCATGAGGAGTGGGCCAAAATACCTGCTGAGAGGTGCAGAAGTCTCACTGACAGATACAGGAATCGTTTGATTGCAGTGATTGCCTCAAAAGGTTGTGCAACAAAATATTAAGCTACGGGTACCATCATTTCTGTCCAGGCCTGTTTCATGAGTTTATTTTTTTAATAATTCTGTCGAAGCATGGTTGAAAAGCAATGTCTGACTTTCATTTGTTTATTTTCATAGACTTTGTGTTTATTATTACTTTTGTCAGATTGCGATTATTTCTGTTACCATTGTGGGTTTTTCTTTCATTAACTGAGGGGTACCAACAATTTTGTCCATGTGTGTATATTCCTCCCACTGACTCTATGTAACCAACAGTGTGCCATAAATAACCAGTTTTGTGCTGAATAAAATCCCAAAAACTAAAACCATATACAGCACTGCACAGAGCCATGCGCATTATCAGTCTTCACCTACGTACTGAGTGAAGAGGTGAGTCTTTAGTAGACAGCAAAAGACACAGACATCCAGTGGAAGTTCATTCCAACACCTGGGTGCCAGGATGGAGAAGAGTCTTGATGCTTGTCTTCCTTTAATCTTATGTGGAAGATACAGTCAAGTCAAGCCCGTGTCTTGGAGGGTACCAGGTACAGAGCGTGGGTTCATTAAAGCCTTTAGGTAGGAAAGTGCTGTTCCATTTTTGGCTTTGTAGGCGAGCATCAGGGTTTTGTATCTGATGCGAGAACCTACAGGGAGCCAGTGAAGGGAACGCAGCAGTGGGGTGACATGAAAAATTGAAAACCAGTCAAGATGCAGCATACTGAATCAGTTGCAGGGTTCTGACAGTACACATTGGAAGACCAGCCAGAAGAGCATTGCTGTAATCTAGTTTTGATATTACAAGAGACTGGACAAGCACCTGGGTGGCTTCCCTGGAAAGGAAGGGTCGAATTCCTCTGATGTTGTAGAGGAGGTACCTGCATGACTGAGTCCATGCACTTATGCAACTCCAACCCAATCTCCTGCCTATCGCCCTCTGTTTCACCTGCGTTATTGTCCTCACATCTGCTAATCCTGTTAGTGTCCAAATTTTAGTGTCTCTGGTTACCTATTTTGGTTGCAAAGTTTCCCTTGCCTATCTATCTGTGTCTTTTAGCTGTTCCTTGCTGTTCAGTTTTTGATTCTGTGCTTTATTCTCCGTCACAATACATCTACATATTGTTACTTAAAATTGGGTATGCTTCGCTGTCTATCTGTAGCACTTCCTGAATTAAAGCCAAGTATTTAGACACAGCTTCTAATTAGTGTTCCCTCTCATTTCGGCAAGTTGATAACAGGTTTGTATTATAAAGTATTATAAAACATATAGTCATGGAATCTAACACTCTAAATGGACTATGATCTTTTAAAGTAGTAAGTTTTGGTAGTAGTTTGTTGGTTTAGTACACCACATGCAAACCATGATTGAGTTACTCCTGTGCATCTTGAGTAGAATTTATTTTTCTGAAGTTACTTTTAAAAGAACGATTAGTTGGTTGCATAATTAAATTAACAGACATTGTAGTGCATGGAATGACCCCCACCTCCACCAAATTGCGTTTACTCTGGGTGTGGTGAAGCATGCTATTTTCAGTGCACACATGGTTTTGTAAACGTCATGTTCATATTTCAAAAACAGAGCCCTTTTGTTTCTCTCAAAAAACCTGGTTACTCAACAATGTACTCTTTGAAATGTGACATGAGCAAAGTTACAATGCAAGCCTGAATCATGCCTTCGTATTTGTTACCTCATTTTTAAAAAGGATCTACACATTTTATTCCGAACATTTCCATTACAATGTTAGCCAGTTCCATAAGTCAGTTATCTGTCTCTGATACTGTACATCTGGGTTTGCTTGAAGTTTCATGCATTTTACATAAATACATAACTTATAATTAGAATTTGAATTAAAATTTGGAGGACAATGTAAAAACATTCTACAAAATGAGGTCAGAAAAATGTATCATGTCACAATGACATAATCTTATTGTTCCATTATCAAAAATATATAAACCTGTGGCACAAAAAACGTTTATGTTTTGGTGATTTGGTCATCCCAGGAGCATAAACAGAATGGATATACATGAAAGAGAACAAACCCTGACCCAGTGGGGTGTGGTTAGCTACTATATAAATGAATGACTGGAATTTCATCAAGCACTACAATGAGGGCACCAAAAAAGTTTGTCATGCAGTACTCGGCCACTCATTGTGGCGTCCTCTTTGCCTGGGTTGTTATCTTTAGCTCCATTCTGTGCGAATCCAA
>JAJAGP010004605.1:0-46455 GCA_025084515.1 Ancistrus triradiatus
CTGCCTAATTTTGTTTGAATAATTACTGCACACTTTCTGTAAAACCTATAAACTTAATTTCACTTCTCAAATATCACGGTGTTCATCTGCTATATGATATATTTACCTGAAATTGCTGAGCTGGACAACCAATGATTTATAAAGAAAAATCATGAAAATTATCAGGGGTGCCCAAACTTTTTCATACGACTGTATACTGCATATTCACATACAGCTGTAATTAGCGGAAGTAAACACAGGATGGCAACCTCCATCTACATCTCAGTAAATACTAAGAAAACTGGAAATTGGGGTAGAGGACTTGAATTAAAGAGATGAAATGGTTCAGATATGCAAAATATATTGTACTACATGTGATGCTGCAGTACAGACATGGCATTGCTTAGATACAATTATTGGCTTCTATTTGTCCTCTTGGGTAAGTTGTAATTTTAACATTTCATTACTTTTTTTCCATAATAGCTGATTGTACATATTTAAGGGAGAAATGTCTGACTACATAGAGTTTTAACACAGTATACAAAATTAATCTGGATCCTACACTTTCATCATAGATCTCCCAATGTTTCTTATTCTAATGCCATTTAAGATTTTCCACTGTCTACTGGTTACATGTAAAGCTGCTTGTAAACAATGACTATTGTAAAAGCCACTATAAAAATAGCATTTTTTTTTATTTATTTGAATTGACAGAACTATTTCTCTTTCAACAGGTTCTAATTCTGAAGAATATATTAATCCAGTTTCTGTACCTGAGATTGTCATAGCGAAAACTTATGTTACTCTGTCCTGCAAGTACAGTGCGGATGCTGGGAATGATTATCTGTTTTGGTATCGTCAGTATTCCACATCCAGACCAGAATTCCTCATTTCGACAGATGAATATCAAAATGAAGTAAAAGCTCATCCTCCAATTCGTGGACTGGATGTACATATAAATGAAGCTAACAACCAAGTGAATCTGATCATATCCTCTGCTGCAGTGTCAGACTCTGCATTATATTTCTGTGCCCTGCGGACCACAGTAACAAGAAACTATACAATACTGTATAAAAACCCTACATGTTCATTACATATATTTTTACATCTTAATCCCCACCAAAAAACATTTAAATTCCATTTTTAAACACTCATTCCTTCTCTCAACTCATTTTTTCTAGATTACCCTTTGGTATCTGTACATCCGGTTTTGGGATTAGTGCAGGTCAAGTAACACATTACGCTAATTATTTTTCTTGTTATGATGTACTGAATGTCATGCATTACAAAGGTTTTTTGTTTGTTTGTTTGTTTGTTTTTAATAAATGGTTTATTTATTGTTCAAATGTTCTAACTTGTTCTATGTTCTATTTTTCACAGCATCACACAGGTTTATCCAATGTTCTTATGGTGGTTTTATTTATTATAAATCATAAATGCCTATAAAAATCATCACCCACTTTTTCTGTCTTATAGCCTGAAAAGAAAACGTATTAAAAATATTTTTTCCAACACATTCAAGTTCAAGCCTTCGAGTAACAACGGATGCCATACAACATCCATTGTCCCTTCAATAATGACCAATTACCTGAAGGAATGCAGGCCCCAAGTGAAGGAAAATACCCCCACAACATAGTTTGGCCACCACCATGCTTCATAGTAGGTACAGTAACTTTAGGTGTTTTGGTTGAATTTCAGCCTATAAAGTTGATAAGTTCTCTTGCCACATGCCATCAAGAGCAAAAGTCAGACATAGTGTGACACCTTTTCAGAAAGTTATGTTGGATCAATTGGGTTTGTGGGATTGTGATCACATGTGTGATGGTCACAGACAATTTGGTTAGTATTTATTTACGTTGCTCACTTGAAACCTGAATCATCAGATAAGCACATCTAGAAGCAGTCAGTCCCTGGGCTCTAAATTCATGGAAACATCCAGACAAAAACAATGTAAAGCAATATGCTCAACATTTGTTTTCCAAGAAGTGGATAGTGAAGTCCAGGTCTCCCTACTCAGCTCCCTTTGTGTATATACAGTGCCTTGCAAAAGTATTCGGCCCCCTTGAACTGTTCAACTTTTTGCCACATTTCAGGCTTTAAACATAAAGATATGAAATTGTAATTTTTTTGTGAAGAATCAACAACAAAAGGGACACAATCGTGAAGTGGAACGGAATTTATTGGATATTTTAAACTTTCTTTAGAAATAAAAAACTGAAAAGTGGGGAGTGCAAAATTATTTGGCCCCCTTGCGTTAATACTTTGTAGCGCCATCTTTTGCTGCGGTTACAGCTGCAAGTGGGGTATGTTGGGGTATGTCTCTATCAGTTTAGCACATCGAGAGACTGAAATTTTTGCCCATTCTTTCTTGCAAAACAACTCGAGCTCAGTGAGGTTGGATGGAGAGCGTTTGTGAACAGCAGTTTTCAGCTCTTTCCACAGATTCTCGATTGGATTCAGGTCTGGACTTTGACTTGGCCATTCTAACACTTGGATACGTTTATTTGTGAACCATTCCACTGTAGATTTTGCTTTATATTTTGGATCATTGTCTTGTTGGAAGATAAATCTCCGTCCCAGTCTCAGGTCTTTTGCAGACTCCAACAGGTTTTCTTCCAGAATGGTCCTGTATTTGGCTCCATCCATCTTCCCATCAATTTTAACCATCTTCAATGTCCCTGCTGAAGAAAAGCAGGCCCAAACCAAGATGCTGCCACCACCATGTTTGACAGTGGGGATGGTGTGTTCAGGGTGATGAGCTGTGTTGCGTTTACACCAAACATAACGTTTTGCATTGTTGCCAAAATGTTCGTCTGACCAGAGCACCTTCTTCCACATGTTTGGTGTGTCTCCCAGGTGGCTTGTGCCAAACATTTTATGGATATTTTTGAGAAATGGCTTTCTTCTTGCCACTCTTCCATAAAGGCCAGATTTGTGCAGTGTACGACTGATTGTTGTCCTATGGACTGAGTCTTCCACCTCAGCTGTAGATCTCTGCAGTTCATCCAGAGTGATCATGGGCCTCTTGGCTGCATCTCTGATCAGTCTTCTCCTTGTTTGAGCTGAAAGTTTGGGGGGGGGGGGGGGGGGGGGGGGGGGGGGGGGGGGGGGGGGGGGGGGGGGGGGGGGGGGGGGGGTGATCAGTTCTTCTCCTTGTTTGAGTGAAAGTTTAGAGGGACGGCCGGGTCTTGTTAGATTTGCAGTGGTCTGATACTCTTTCCATTTCAATATGATCGCTTGCACAGTGCTCCTTGAGATGTTTAAAGCTTGGGAAACCTTTTTGTATCCAAATCCGGCTTTAAACTTCTCCACAACAGTATCTCGGACCTGCCTGGTGTGTTCCTTGGTCCTCATGATGCTCTCTGCACTTTAAACAGAACTCTGAGACTATCACAGAGCATGTGCATTTATACAGAGACTTGATTACACACAGGTGGATTCTGTTTATCATCATCAGTCATTTAGGTCAACATTGGATCATTCAGATATCCTCACTGAACTTCTGGAGTGAGTTTGCTGCACTGAAAGTAATATGCTGAATAATTTTGCTCGCCCCACTTTTCAGTTTTTTATTTCTAAGAAAAGTTTAAAATATCCAATAAATTTCCTTCCACTTCACGATTGTGTCCCTTTTGTTGTTGATTCTTCACAAAAAATTACAATTTCATATCTTTATGTTTAAAGCCTGAAATGTGGCAAAAGGTTGAACAGTTCAAGGGGGGCCGAATACTTTTTGCAAGGCACTGTAATATGCAACGAAATATGAACTTATATATGAACTATATATTTTTGTTGACTGTGCTGAGTTCTGAAAAAAAGTAAAACAGTGTCAGACCTTGTGCAAGTGCCTCGTACAGGATATCTCTTGAGTTTTTACCCCAAGCAAGTATTGCCAATCAAATATAAACACTCCATACAATGGGTGATCTTAGAAAGCTTGTAGGATTTTCTTAGTTACTACTAGGAATTGTACCAAAGAATCTCGCATGGATAGACCAGTCTACAAGTTGCTTCAACAGTGGGGAAAACACTCAGTTATATCCTACAAAGGGAAAACCCAAGGTCCACAACTACCTTCCATGATCAATGTAAATTGAATAAGCAAGCACCAAGAACTCAATGTAATAATGTAAAAATACAGACCAGAGAAAGCAAACATTGATGCAGACACGTTGTCACAAATTCCCCTTGACACTGACAAGTATGCACAAGAACATATAGAGGAACTGTCTGAAGATTGTTCCACCAGGAACAGAAGGAAACTCAGTGAACCAAAGGACGTGACCTGGGTTGTGACCATCAACCTCTATTCTGAAGATTTGCATCAAGTGCCCTGTAAAGACATACCAGTCATCAGCCATGAAGCACAGAGAGAGGACCAAACCATTAGAGAAATCACAACACAACTAAAATGACACAGTTTCGCCTGGTGAAAGAAAATGTATATTCCTCTTTGAATATAGACAAGTCACCTTGAGATATCTACTTGGCAACGTGGCACATTTCGGCATGGAAAGAGTGCTACAGTTCATGAGAGATTTTATTGACCATTTGTGAAACAGGAGATTGAGATATATGTTACCAGACAATACTCCTAGGCCACTAGACCTGGTCTGCATTGAGTACTTGCATCTAGAAACCAGTAGACATGGTTACAAATATATTATTGTAGTAGTACAACAATTTCCAGGTGTTTGCAACCAAAAAACAAGTCATATGATGTCCAGCTAAGAACAGTTTTGATGTCCAGCCAAGTTACACCATGGCCAAGGATATGAATTTGAAAATGACCTATTTTAAACCCAGGAGTCAGGAGTTGGCCAGTGAAGGCCATCTCCCCACTAATTTCTTAACATATTGTGAAGCAAAATGTAAAGCATAGTTTTACTCTAACAATTCATGTATCAAATGGACCACAAAATGAACCACAATAAGAAAACTCTCTGTAAGATTTGTATTTTTACTGTTAATTCACACTTGGAATGATGATGTTGAAGTTTTTCCTACTTTATAAATGTGACATGGTCAACATAATAAAATGGCAGATGCTTCGGTTTCAGACACTAAGGGCCTCATTCATGAAATCTCCATAAAAAAGACGCGCAAACTGCGAGTAAATTACATGTAAATGGACAATTCTGAAAACTCTCTGCCAGATTCATGAACGCCGCGTAAACACGACATTCATTAGTAGAGCGTGCATATGTTAATGAACATCAATCCTTCATAAATGGGTCACGGGTCACGTCCTTTTATAATTAGCATAAAATTACCATAATCCACTGCCACACATAACAAATAACCACTGTATAATAAAGGCTTTGGACTGAGAAACACAGCAAAATTTCTCCAAAACCTTTCGGAAAAAGCAAATAAAAAATTATTCCGATGCCGAAATCAATGTTTTCTTGAACAAAGTGCATTAAAATCAACATCTTTTATTTTTGAGAGTTCATAGTGGTTTCAGGTAATAAACAAGGCGGCTTGACAAAAAAAATACATGTAGGCTATATGAATAAAACTACAATCTTCTAGTCAGCGCCTAATATGTTCCGGCTCCTGCAAGACCAAGATCCGGTAACTCTCATATTTGAAGCACGTGTTCTGGTGTTCTCCATTGTCTGAATTCAGCACCTCTGCTTTTTTATGTAAAATAAAATGAAAATGGACAATATTAATAAACAAATTCTCATTAAATGGTACTCGTGTGTAACCTCCTTTCCAAAAACCAAAATGGCAAATTTTCTTTGATCATCAGTCATGTGCACACTTGCACTTCAGGAGAGCTTGTGGACAGTGATGTTTGGAAATGGCAAAAAAAAACAGTTGAAAGTTAAGGCAATGTAAGGTTTTTCATTGATATAGACAGCATGTTTTGAAGGCTACTGTATTATGTGTTGAACTATAAGCACAGTTGTTTATTTGTTCCGGGACCTTTTCACTTAATGCCCACTTACCGGATCACAGTACGCTTGATGTATTACAAAGTACCTCACATATTACAAAGTAAGCATTTTTTCTAACTATTATGTTTTCTTACCGATGAGTCTACGATCTCTTGTAAAGCTACTCTCAATACATCTGTCAGCTAGCTTTTTTTCAGGGATTCTACCTGGCCTCAGCACTCGGAATTTTAACATTTCGTATAACAGATCAATTGCACATTCACTGAATGTTTTTTTTTTTTTCTTATTTATATATATAAAAATGCATCATTAGTTCATTGTGCTTTGATGCAGTGGTGTAGGTTTCATTTAAACTTTAAACTGGTCACACCACCCAACCCAATGCATCATATGAGTAGTGTTTCATGTTAAGTAAATCATAGGATATGCTGCACAATGAATGTAAAATTGTATTTAATATGTCAAACATCGTACTTTGAAGATGAATAGGATATATTTAACATGAATATATTTAAAATTTAAATTATATTCAAGCACGCAGTGCATTAGTGCATTCTTCCTCTCATGCAGGCTTAAGTTTCTTTGAATAACAGGCTGTGCATGTTATTTGTAATTTTGTTTACTTTTTTTATGTATTAAAGAAGTACAGTGGTGCTTGAAAGTTTGTGAACCCTTTAGAATTGTCTATATTTCTGCATAAATATGACCTAAAATATCATCACATTTTCACACAAGTACTAAAAGTAGATAAAGAGAACCCTGTTAAACACATGAAACAAAAATATTATACTTGGTCATTTATTTATTGAGGAAAACGATCCAATATTATATATTAGTGAGTGGCAAAAGTACGTGAACCTCTAGGATTAGCAGTTAATTTGAAGGTGAAATTAGAGTCCGGTGTTTTCAATCAATGGGATGACAATTAGGTGTGAGTGAGCGCCCTGTTTTATTTAAAGAAGAGGGATCTATCAAAGTCTGCTCTTCACAACACATGTTTGTGGAAGTGTATCATCACATGAACAAAGGAGATTTGTCTGAGGACCTCAGAAAAAGAGCTGTTGATGCTCATCAGGCTGGAAAAGGTTACAAAACCATATCTAAAGAGTTTGTACACCAATCCACAGTCAAACAGATTGTGTGCAAATAGAGGAAATTCAAGACCATTGTTACCCTCCCCAGGAGTGGTCAAGATCACTCCAAGAGCAAGGCGTGTAATAGTTGGCGAGGTCACAAGGGGCCCCAGGGTAACTTCATAAGAACCTAATCCCATCTGTGAAACATGCTGGTGGTAGTTTGATGGTTTGGGCCTGTTTTGCTGCATCTGGGCCAGGACAGCTTGCCATCATTGATGGAATAATGAATTTTGAATTATATCAGAGAATTATAAAGGAAAATGTATAAAGGAAAATCTGTCCATGGACTGAATCTGAAGAGAAGGTGGGTCATGCAGCAAGACAACGACCCTAAGCACACAAGTCGTTCTACCAAAGGATGGTTAAAGAAGAAAAAAGTTCATGTTTTGGAATGGCCAAGTCAAAGTCCTGAACTTAATCCAATCAAAATGTTGTGGAAGGACCTGACGAGAGCAGTTAATGTGAGGGAACCCCTCAACATCCCAGAGTTGAAGCTGTTCTGTATAGAGAAATGGGATAAAATTCCTCCAAGCCGGTGTGCAGGACTGATCAACATTTACAGGAAACGATTAGATGCAGTTATTGCTTCACAGGGGGTCACACCAGATACTGAAAGCAAAGGTTCAAATACTTTTGCCACTCACTAATATGTAATATTGGATAATTTTCCTCAATAAATAAATAACAAAGTATAATTTTTTATCTAATTTGTTTAACTGGGTGCACTTTATCTACTTTTATTACTTGTGTAAAATCTGATCATGTTTTAGGTCATATTTATGCAGAAATATAAAAAATTATAAAGGGTTCACAATGTTCAAGCACCACTGTATAATAATAATAATTCTTATTCTTTATTCAGTACTTTAATTGAAGTGCAGTCATGTCTAATGACACATTTGATGTCTTTCGAATGTTACACACAGTTTACACATGCTCAGGATCACGTAGATTTTAGTCCTATGTACTAACATTTTGGGACTACAAATATTTCCGGACATTTACAAAAAAGGTGTTTTATTAACGGGAATTCGTTCTGCTCCCGTTTCATGAATGAGACCCTAAAAACCTAAAAGCTCTGTACTGATACAAGCTCTTATTTTTGGATAATACACAATATTTCACAGGGTTCTAAGGTAGTATTATTGATGATTAAGACCTGTTTTGAATGTTAGTTTAATAAAATAATATTAATCATGGTTAACATTATTCGTATGTGCTTCTATTTATTTTAAATGAAGCACTGTTCGCTTGCTTCTATACATCTCTGTATGTTTCAATATTAATTACATCCAATAGAATACTTGTGGCCAGTCAGCAAGTTATGCAGTTTAATCTGTATGTTTAATCTGTAGGACTATATTTTGAACTCAGTGTAAAAAGAGTAAATGTGGATTTCTTTATACCAGTATAAAGAAATTATAGCAGGTCTATGTTACGGTTCGCCATATCAAAACGAAGGCGAACCGTCAAAATTAAATGAAAAGGAGATGGGACCCAAAAGCAGTTAGCTCCAGATGGTTTTATTGAACTAAAATGGAACAAACAATAAAACAATGAATAAGGCAATAAGGAACAAAAAAGAAACACAAATGAACAAGGGGACTAATACCGGAGAATGACCTCAGTGGCTGGGGAGCGAACCCAGGTCGCCTGCGTCGGTGAACAATGGTGAAACCGATCGCACCACCTGACCACTGAGGGAAAAAACCAAAGGGGTTACCAGTGGAAGGCCGATCTCCTGTGTGTGAGGGAAAGCCCTTCCACTCCTACACGAGAGAACCGGAGGAGGAAAAAGGAGCGGAGCGAAGGCTCCAGGGATTATAAAAGAAATGAAGGGAGATGAAACAGATAAAACAGTATTAAACAAACAAGAAAATAAAAAGCTAACTAAAGACCCGATGAGAATCTGCGTGCGTGTGAAAAGCAGCGACTGCATGAGCTACACACACACACAGAGACGTCACCGGCGCGCTTCAGCAAGCAGCAGAGGAAGGAGGGGGTAAAAATCCCCCGCTGACGTCAGCTGAGCAGCGCTCCCAGCTGAACGTCAACTCTGCCGAGCGAGGAACAGAGAGGGAGGAGGGAAATTCCTCCGGGCTGCGTCAGAGCTGCAGGCACACACACATACACGAAGTGGCCGTGGGCGTGGCCGGGCGCTCCTGCAAGCTCTGAACGGTTTGAGATGCAGAGAGAACGCGAGGGAGCGGACAGGGAGGAGCGAGGCGGCAAAAGTAACGATAAACGGAAATAAATATAGCTCTCACTCTACACTAGCTATTTCCCTACCGTTACCTCACGTCTCCTGATGCTACGGAGGCTCCGCCCCTAAACGGACGGAGTCTGTCCTCTAAAACCCCTACAAAGAAAAAAAAGAAACGGAAACAAACAAAAGGCAGAAGCGCGGAAAGCCACAACAAAACGGGGGGGGGAGTGGGGATGAGACTTGTAAGGTCTCAGCAGCACGTCAGCCAAACGAAGTCCTTATACAAGACGCCGTAGCGAGGATCGGGCTTATGGAAAAGCGTGGGGGAATGCGAGTACGCCGTGTCCGAGTTCTGGAACACGGAAGTGGCGTTATAAGGCACGATGATCAGACAGCTACTGCCTGGTGACAAAGGGTCTTAAAATACCCACAGGCAGCAGCTGAGGATCCTTTGCTCTGATTGCGCTGTCAAAGTCTATTGACAGCGCAATCAGAGCGGCTGTCAGGAGTCATGCCAGGAATGTGGAGCATTGCTGACACCTATGGGCCATCCCTGGCATGGCATCCTAACAGTACCCCCCCCCGAAGGGCGTCGTCCCGACGCCCACAAGCGTCCAGCTAAGCGCCCCGGGCCTGTCGGACACGTTCGGGGTTGAGCGTCCGACGAAAGGGGAGGCCCTGGTAGGCAGGGCAAACCCCCAGCAAAGGACTGAACAGAACGGGGGGGCAGACGACGGCAGGTCTGGCGCCTACAGCGAGCCGAGTGACCCACTCACTGGTCCCGGAGATCAACCTGAGGGCCGCCGACCGAAGAGCAGGGCCCTGCAGCGCAAACGCAGAAGCCAGCGACCCAGGAGCAGAGGCCAAAACTGGCGGCCCAGGGACAGAGCCCAGGGCTGGAGATTCATGGGCGGAGCTCGGCACTGGCAAAAAAAGGGCCGGATCCGGCCTGCAGAGGCCGACGAAAAAGGCCGGGGCCAGGGATCTGGGCAACCGCATAGATGCCAAGGACCTCAGAGACGAGGCTAACAAAGGCGACCATGGCAACGCAGGGTTCGGTCGTGGTAACCGTGGTGCGGGGTTCGGGACCAGAGATCGCGGCGCAGGGACCGGTCTGCGTGACCGAGGCACAGGGGTGGCGCAAGACGGTGCGCGAAAGGCCCAGGCATGGAGGCTTTCTGCCAGACGGGGGGGGGGGTAGGGTTGGACGCCAGTGGGCTCCTGTACGGGGCCAGGCGACACGAACTGCCTCACCGTGGAGTCTTTGTGCTCGTACACGGGGCTTGCGTGCGCGGCGAGGCCCGGTGCAGGGCCAGGGGGTGCCATTGGCTCAGGCACAGGGTCTGACTGCCCTGATGCGGAGCATGAGTGCGCGACGAGCCCAGGTTCAAAACTGGGGGGCGCTGTGCGCTCGCTCTGCCAGTTCGAGCGTTTGGTGCGCTCGTGAACGGGGCTAGATGGCGCTATAGGCTCTGGCACGGGGTCTGATTGCCCAGGTGCGGAGCGTGAGTGCGCGACGAGCCCAAGTCCAAAACTGGGGGGCGCTGTGCGCTCGCTCTGCCAGTTCGAGCGTTCGGTGCGCTCGTGAACGGGGCTAGGTGGCGCTATAGGCTCTGGCACGGGGTCTGATTGCCCAGGTGCGGAGCGTGAGTGCGCGACGAGCCCAAGTTCAAAACTGGGGGGCGCTGTGCGCTCTCTCTGCCAGCTCGAGCGTTCAATGCGCTCGTGGACAGGGCTAGGTGGCGCTATGAGCCCTGGTAAGGGACCGGGTGGATTGGAGCCGACAGGGAGAAGACCTCTCCTTATCTTCTCATGTTGCTCGAGGCGGGCCTCCGCCACAATGGCCAGCTCGAGCAGGTGATCGAAGGAAGAGGCCTGAGGGAGGAAGCACAGCTCCATATCCACATTATCAACCAGCCCATTCCTGAAGGGGGTGATCAGGGCTGGTCCCTGCAAGCCACTCTGTGCGGCTAGGGCTATAAATTCAGCCACATACTCCTGCACACTCGCGGAACCTTGATCAATATTAAAAATGGTCATTGGTTCGGGGGCAGGAGTAAGTGGCTGGGGGTCCGGATGGATGACGCCGCTGAACAAATCCTTCCGAGCCCCACGCGGACGGCAACGGCGGTGAGGGCTGGGCAATTTGGGAAGGGCAGGCTGCGAAAATTCCTCGGCCTGAGGATAAGAAAGATCCTCCATGTGAGGGTACGACAGGTCCTCATCATGCGGGTAAGAACAATCCTCACCGAGGTCATAACAAAAATCCTCATACCGAGGATACAAAAAATGTTCAGCGTCTTGGCCACGAACACTGAGGGACCCCACAAATGCCAACCACAACCCGGGTAGCGAAACCCGCCGTCTACGGCGTCTGGGGGCCTCCCTATCGGAGGCCCAGGAGCTAACGCTGGGTCCCTTGGCTGGTCGGATCATTCTGTTCGGTTCGCCATGACTAAACGATGGCGAACCGTCAAAATTAAATGAGAAGGAGATGGGACCCAAAAGCAGTCAGCTCCAGATGGTTTTATTGAACAGAAATAGAACAAACAATAAAACAATGAATAAAACAATAAGCAACAAAAAAAACACAAATAAACAAGGAGACTAATACCAGAAAATCACCTCAGTGGCTGGGGAGCGAACCCAGGTCGCCTGCGTCGGTGAACAGTGGTGAAACCAATCGCCAATGGAAGGCCGATCTCCTGTGTGTGAGGGAAAGCCCTTCCACGCCCACACGAGAGAGAACCGGAGGGAGGAAAAAGGAGCAGAGCGAAGGCTCCGGGGTCTATAAAAGAAATGAAGGGAGATAAAACAGATAAAACAGTATTAAACAGACACAAGAATAAAAAGATAACTAAAGACCCGGTGAGACTCTGCGTGCGTGTGAAAAGCAGCGACTGTACGAGCTACACACACACACAGAGACGTCACCGGCGCGCTTCAACAAGCAGCAGAGGAAGGAGGGGTAAAAATCCCCCGCTGACGTCAGCTGAGCAGCGCTCAGAGCTGAACGTCAACTCTGCCGAGCGAGGAACAGAGGGGAGGAGGGAAATTCCTCCGGGCTGCGTCAGAGCTGCAGGCACACACACACACACATACACGAAGTGGCCGTGGGCGTGGCCGGGCGCTCCTGCAAGCTCTGAACGGTTTGAGATGCAGAGAGAACGCGAGGGAGCGGACAGGGAGGAGCGAGGCGGCAAAAGTAACGATAAACGGAAATAAATATTAACTCTCACTTACACTAGCTATTTCCCTACCGTTACCTCACGTATCCTGACGCTAAGGAGGCTCCGCCCCTAACGGAGGAGTCTGTCCTCTAACAAACCCCTACAAAGAAAAAAAAAAAGAAACGGAAAAAACAAAAGGCGGAAGTGCGGAAAAGCAACAAACAAAAAGCGGGGAGTGGGGATGAGACTTGTAAGGTCTCAGCAAGCCCGTTCAAGCAAACGAAGTCTTATGTCCAAACAGACGCCGTTAGCGAGGATCGGGGCTTATGAAGCGTGCTGGGAATGCGAGTACGCCGTGGCCGAGGTCTGGCAAACACGAAGTGGCGTATAAGGCACGATGATCAGACAGCTACTGCCTGTACCTAGGGTCTTAAATACCCAAGGCAGCAGCTGAGGATCCTTTGCTCTGATTGCGCTGTCAAAGTCTATTGACAGCGCAATGAGAGCGGCTGTCAGGAGTCATGCCAGGAATGTGGAGCATTGCTGACACCTATGGGCCATTCCTGGTATGGCATCCTAACAGTCTATTGTACTTTTGACACTGAATGCAAGATTTGTATAATATTGTGTTTTGTGCTGAAAATGGTATCTGTACCGTTTGTATGACATAATGGCTTACATTTACAAGCGTGTAAAAACATTTAATAATTTTTAGGTTAAAAAGTGATGTATATAGAACAATTTTAAATAAAATAATATTAAAAAAACAAGAGGAAGACGGAAAAACAAAACATGCCTCGCTGCATATTTATTCTGCCCTGTTTTACTGCATATCACCTGCCTGAACTGGCCCTGCAACCAGGGAATGTAACACAGACCAATGAAACGTACCTATAAACACTTCTATGATGATCGAAGTTGCCACTGACCTGTTGATGGCTTCCCTGTTCAATATCCTCCTGAAACAGTCATCCATTTTGGAGGGACAGTGCAATTTAGGCAAGATGCCTTACATTTAAAGGCTCTTCACCATGTGAAACTTCCAGATACTGTAGAAGAGAAATAAGTGACCAAAATTAAATAAGGTCCTTTGCCATCTATTTTTAGTTAAAAAACAGATTTCATTCTGAAGCTTGTGAGCCATAGACAATTAACAATCTGATTCGAGACTTACATCAGCTTCGAGAGAAACATTGACTCAAGCTGGAGAGACCAGTCACCTTCACTGATGCAACAAGAGTGGCCCATGTACAGAATAATGGAAGGTCACCTGGAATAGACAGTCTAATAGCTGAGTTCGGCAAAGACTTTGATGTTGTGATCATGGAATGTCTGTTCCCTTGAATGACAGAAGAGCTATTTTTCTAATGCCAAAAAAAGGAGGTCTTGGTTACTTAAAGGACTGGCGCCTTGTACAGTGGGGCAAAAAAGTATTTAGTCAGCGACTGATTGTACAAGTTCGCTTACTTAGAAAGATGAAAGAGGTCTGTAATTTTCATCATAGGTAGACTTCAACTATGAGAGACAAAATGAGAAAAAAATTCCAGGAAATCATATTGTAGGATTTTAAAAAAATTTAATTGTAAATTATGGTGGAAAATAAGTATTTGGTCAATAAATTTGGTTCAACTCAATACTTTGTAACATAACCTTTGTTGGCAATGACAGAGGTCAAACATTTCCTGTAAGTTTTCACCAGGTTTGCACACTGTAGCTGGTATTTTGGCTCATTCCTCCATGCATATCTCCTCGAGAGCAGGGATGTTTTGGGGCTGGCGCTGGGCAATACAGACTTTCAACTCCCTCCACAAATTTTCTATGATGTCTGGAGACGGCTAGGCCACTCCAGGACCTTGAAATGCTTTTTACGGAGCCACTCCTTTCATTGTCATGCTGAAAGACCCAGCCATGTTGCATCTTCAATGCTCTCACTGATGGAAGGAGGTTTTGGCTTAAAATCTCACGATACATGGCCCCATTCATTCTTCCCTTAACAAGGATCAGTCGTCCTGTCCCCTTTGCAGAAAAACAGCCTCACAGCCTGATGTTTCCACCCCCATGATTCAGAGTAGGAATTCACAGTAGGAATGTTCTTGGGATGCAATTCAGCATCCAAACACAACGAGTTGAGATTTTACCAAAAAGTTATATTTTGGTTTCATCTGACCACATGATATTCTCCCAATCCTCTCCTGGATCATCCATATGCTCTCTGTCAAACTTCAGATGGGCCCGGACATGTACTGGCTTAAGCAGGGTGACACGCCTGGGACTGCAAGATTTGAGTCCTTCTCGGCGTAGTGTGTTACTGAAGGTAGCCTTTGTTAGTTTGGTACCAGCTCTCTGCAGGTCATTCATCAGATCCCTCAAAGTAGTTTTGGGATTTTTGCTTACCGTTCCCATGATCATTTTGACCCAACGGGATGAGATCTTGTGTGAGGCCTCAGATCAAGGGAGATTATCAATGGTCTTGTATGTCTTCCATTTTCTTACAATTGCTCCCACAGTTGATTTATTCACACCAACCTGCTTGCCTATTGTAGATTTACAATGCCCCATCCCAATGCGGCGAGGTGACCAAGCCTACAGCAGGTTATGGTCGCTGAACTGCTGGCTGTCCAAGTGGTGCTCTGAAAACAACGTGGGCTTTATATACAACTGGACAGCCTTTGAGGGTAAGCCTGGCCTTTTAGGATGGGACGGTGTCCATCCCACTCGGGAGGGTGCTGCTCTCATCTCCTGCAACATTGCCCATAGTCTTATGGCCCGATTGGTTAGGGGCTGACTATCCAGAGCAGGGGTCAGGCAGCAGACAGACCGGCTTAACCAACTGTCTGCTGGTAGCCATGCACCGTCACCCAGAACCCACATTATTGAAACTGTGTCTATTACCCGCATCTGCCCTAAACGTAAACGCTCTCAAAAAGTCTGTTTTAATAACCTCATTAGTATAAACACAGATAGCTGCCAAAGAAATAACAACATCCTAAAGCTAGGATTACTTAACATTAGATCACTTACAAACAAAGCAGTGATTGTAAATGAAATGATCACTGATAAACGCTTACACGCTCTCTGTCTCACTGAGACTTTGGATTAGACCTGATGAATATTTAGCCTTAAATGAAGCCTCACCTCCTGGATACAGTCATGCTAGTCGCCCTCGTCCTAATGGTCGGGGGGGAGGCACAGCCACAATTTTTTGACAAAGAGTTAGGTGTTACAGCTAAATCCCATTACAAGGCTAATTCTTTTGAAATACTGATTCTTAATGTGGACTGATCCATCATTATGGAAGTCAAAACCCACTCTTTTCAGCTTATCACTATTTACCTCCCTCCTGGTCCCTATTCAGAATTTCTTCAGGAATTTGCTAACTTTCTTTCCTGCTTACTACTGTCAACAGATAAGGCTTTAATTGTAGGTGATTTCAATATTCACTTTGACAATGAGCAGGATCCACTTATAATTGCTTTCGAGTCCATCTTAGAATCCATGGGTATCACTCAGAATGTGATGGGACCAACCCACCGCTGTAATCATACTTTAGATCTAATATTAACATTTGATATCAAAATAGATAACCTTGATGTTTTCCCCCAAAGTGATTCGATTTCAGATCACTATCTTTTAGTATTTGAGCTATCTCTAATAAATAAAATCCTTCTGCCTCGTTATCACACTAAGCACACTATCACATCTGCTACTCCAGCTGCGTTTATTAAAAACCTACCAGACTTAAAATTTAATACACCTATGGAGATAAATCATCTTGTGTAAATGAGCAATTAGAATGTGTGCTTCGCTCAACCCTGGACATGACTGCCCCTGCTAGGGTCAAACGTATTAGGGAAAAAAGGCTAGCACCATGGTATAATGACCACACCCCTACCTTAAAGCAAAGAACATGGCATTTAGAGCACAAGTGGAGACATAGTAAATTGGAGGTGTTTAAGCTTGGTTGGAGGGACAGCATGACAGAGTATAAGCATGCCCTCACTAAAGCTAAAGCTGCATACTTCTCTTCAATCATAGAGAAAAATAAGAATAATCCAATATTTCTTTTTAATACAGTCTGCAAATTAATAAAAATCCCCACAGAAAGTGATTCTCCCGTTCTGTGTCATTTTAATAGTAATGATTTTCATGACTTTTTTTAATGATAAGATAGAGAACATTAGGCATAAAACTCAATGCTCATCACATCACCAAACTATTCAGCCACCTTCCAGATGCAGCACTAGTGAAGACATCTGTTTAATGAGCTGTAAATCAAGATTAGAATCTTTTACCCCAATTACTAATACTTAACTATCCGCACTGATCAGCTCGTCTAAGTCATCAACATGTTTATTAGATCCCATTCCTACACGTTTACTCAAACAAGTAATACCTAGTATTATAGAGCCACTGTTAGTTATTTTAAAGTCATCCTTTACCTTTGGTTATGTGCCCAAATCCTTTAAAGCTGCCGTTATCAAACCACTGATTAAAAAAGCCACTCTTGACATTTGTGTGATATCTAATTATAGACCAATTTCAAATCTACCGTTTCTGTCCAAAATCTTAGAAAAAGCCGTCTATCAGCAGCTCTGCAGTTACCTCCAAAGGGATGAAATTTATGAAACATTTCAGTCTGGCTTCAGGCCCCATCATAGTACTGAAACAGCATTGATTAGGGTACTAAATGACTTGTTAATGTCCGCAGATAAGGGATGTGTTTCTTTTCTTGTTCTGTTAGATTTAAGTGCAGCATTTGACACTATAGATCATGATGTTTTACTAAACAGACTAGAAAATACTATAGGTATTAAGGGATTAGCACTTTCTTGGTTTAAATCCTACTTGACCGACCGGTACCAGTTTGTTCATATAAATAATCTAAGGTCTAAGATCTCAAAAGTGAAGTATGGCATGCCTCAGAGGTCAGTGCTTGGCCCGCTTTTATTCTCTCTGTACATGCTGCCACTAGGCTCAGTTATTCGTAAACATGGCATTAGTTTCCACTGCTATGCAGATGATACACAGCTGTACATTATCCCCAACTATGGAATAAACTTCCCACTTTCGTTCGAGATTCAGACACCCTCCAAAGTCTAGGCTAAAGACATACCTATTTACACAGGCTTTTGACTAGATTTAGACCAGGTTGCATGGCTTGGGTCACTGGGGCCAGAGTCTGGAGTCATGTCTGGCCTGCCTGCCTTGTCCACTAGCCGGGAGTGTCGAGTGGGCGGTCTGGCTGAACTGGGCTTCGGTCCTCGTGATCTTGACTCGTGCATCTTTGCCTTAGAATAAGGGCAGAGCTGGGGGTTCATAGTCAAAGAGTCTTATGGTGATCAGAGACGTTGGGTTGCTGTCTTCTGCTGCTCGTGGTGGTTGCCAATGGTCTCATGTGATCCCTCTTGGCTGTGTTTCCTACCAGTTTTCTACTCTTTCTAGCTTTCTAGCTATGCTGCTATAGCTAATGCTGGCCGGGGTCTCATGCTACACTTGGCATCAGTGATTGACATGGCATCAGTGATTGTTAATAAACACTGTGCTCTTAATCAATAACTAATTACATTTTCTGTTTTCTCTCCGAGCTGTGTTCCGGCAGTTCCGGCCCCACACATGATGTTCATCTGATGGAGCTCCACTGTGCATAATTCACATTTTATTCGACCATGACTCCATGACTTTAGTTTCGCTCTTCGATTTATCATCATACCCGAGCCACTTAATGTCGATGTGAATACTTCACATTTTATTCAAACTTTGACTCCATGACTGTAGTTTCGCTCTTAGATTTATCATCATACCTGGGCCACTTAATTATTTTCTTGAGACACCATTGGGAGCCTTGTACAGGCTTGTACAAAACTTCTACAAATCTTTCACAGCAAGAAAACATGCCAGGCCACAGGAGAAAGCCTACGATTTTGTCAAGATGACTTGGCCACCTCATCAGGACAACAGATAAAAACCATACTATTGCTGCATTATGGATGTAAGACTTACATCATGATATGATGAAGGCTGGGAAAAATGTGTCAATGCCAACTGTGAGAAAACCACTTAACCAAGAACTTCATGGCCAGATTCCCTGATGCACACGATTCTTGACCAAGAAGCACAAGTTGAATGGCATATGCCTGAAAAAATTGAGAGACCTGGAGTTCTGAGACACAGTTCTATGGAATTATGAAACAAAATTGTTTGGCCATATGGATGACCAGTTAGTCTGGCACAGAAAGTTGAGGCTTATGGCCAAAAGAATACTGTCCCTACAGTTAAGCATGGAGGTGGGTCAGGGATAATGTGTTTAGATTAGAGGTGGGCGGATCGATCCAAATATTGATAATATCGATAGCAACGCTGGCATTGATATTGAGCAATAAAAAGATCGATACTCAAGCTTTTTTTCTCTCCCGCACGCACTGACTGCTGCGCACGCGGATTCATAAAGTCTGCTCTCTGTCTGTAAGAGCAGCGCTGGGTCACACAGCACGGAGCAGCCCCCCCGCCCGCTCAGCGCTCTCCTCCGTTACTTATTGTTTTTATTTTGTTTAAAGCCAGAAGGAAGAAATTCCTTATTCTTTGTATTATTTTCTTGTATTGTTCGACTTGAAAAAAGAACAAGTTTGAAACTGTTTACAATATTTGTTGTGGTGTGTTACTTTTTCTGTATTATGGTTTGTCAGCTCTCTAGACCAGAAGATTGTTTTAATTAGCTTTAAGTTATTTTTTTTACACTCTTTATTTAAGAAAAAAACGTAGAGAAGTGCATTGAAGCTAAGAAATTCCTTATTTTTGTAGTATTTTATTGTATTGTTCGACTTGAAAAAGAATAAGTTTGAAACTGTTTACAATATGTGTTGTGGTGTGTTAATTTTGTTGTATTGTGGTTTGTCAGCCCTCTACCAAAGGAGATTTTGTTTTAAGTTGTGTTGAGTGATATTTTTTACACTCTATTTATTTAAGAAAAAACAGAAATGCACTGAAAGGAAGAAAATTCCTTATTTTTTATTGTTTTTCCTAAGAACAATTCTATTTGAAAAAAGAAAGAAAGAACTAGAAATGATGTCTAGTGACGGGAGAATTTTTATTTTATTTTTGTATTGTGGTTTCTCCTTATGTTAAGGCAAACTTTGTTTTGTTACTGTTCCATTGTTTCTAAACAAAAATGTTGATTGTGATAATAAAGTATTTTGTTGTCAAGTACAATGAGCGGCATACACTTTGCAAAATGGCTCACATAGGCGCAGCAAGGGTGCGGAGTCCATAGCAGCTTATGCGAAGATGTTTGAGATAGATGTGGGCGGATCAATCCAAATATCGATAATACCGATAGCAACGCTGGCATTGATATTGAGCAATACTCGTGTAAAAAGATCGATACTCAAGCTTTTTTTCACTACTGCACGCACTGACCGCTGCGCACACGGATTCATAAAATCTGCTCTCTGTCTGTAAGAGTAGCGCTGGGTCACAGCACAGAGGAGCCCACCCCTCCCCTCTTTTGTTGTTGCACCGTCACGTGGCTCAGCGGCGCCAGCCAATCAGCCATGCAGGTAGGCTCAGCCTGGCCCACCCACTCAGCGCTCTCCTGCGTTACTTATTGTTTTTATTTTGTTTAAAGCCAGAAGTGCACTGAAGGGAAGAAATTCCTTATTCTTTGTATTATTTTCTTGCATTGTATAAGTTTGAAACTGTTTACAGTATTTGTTGTGGTGTGTTAATTTTGTTGTATTGTGGTTTGTCAGCCCTCTACCTCAGGAGATTTTGTTTTAAGTTGTGTTGAGTGATTTTTTTTACACTCTGTTTATTTAAGAAGAATTGCACTGTTTTTCCTAAGAACAATTCTATTTGAAAAAAGAAACAAAGAAAGAACTAGAAAAGATGTCTAGTGACGGGAGAATTTTTATTTTATTTTTGTATTGTGGTTTCTCCTTATGTTAAGGCAAACTTTGTTTTGTTACTGTTCCATTGTTTCTAAACAAAAATGTTGATTGTGATAATAAAGTATTTTGTTGTCACGTACAATGTTTGGCAAAATTCTATCCTAGGTCTTTTGGATCCTTTGGATCTATAAAGCTTAAATATTAAAAAGTATCGGTATCAATATCGGCGATACTGGCCCTGCATTTACTTGGTATCGGATCGATACCAAAATTCCCGGTATCGCCCACCTCTAGTTTAGATGATGTTCTATTGTCTTAGACACTATGGCTTTCATATTCTCTATTTTATTATACTCTTCATATTTGATTTTCTCTAAAATTTTAGTCGATCTGCTATTTATATTATTACATCAGCCAAGACACTAACATTCCTAGCTCCAGTAACAGATGTAATAGTAAATATGCTATTTTAACAAAGACATAGTCAAAAAATATTAGTTACAGGTCATTTGTATACAAGGAGATGGTAATCAGAGAATTCTGAGAGAGAACTATACTGACACCAATGTTAGAAATAACTCTTAGGTATGGACCTGGAAGAGTGTTAAATAGTGACATAGACTATACTGCCAAAAGTACAGTGGTACATGAAAGTTTGTGAACCCTTTAGAATTTTCTATATTTCTGCATAAATATGAACTAAAACATCATCAGACATTCACACAAGTCCTAAAAATAGATAAAGAGAACCCAGTTAAACAAATGACACAAAAATATTATACTTGATCATTTATTTATTGAGGAAAATGATCCAATCTTACATATTAGTGAGTGGCAAAAGTATGTGAACCTCTAGGATTAGCAGTTTTTTTTTAAGATGAAATTAGAAATTGTAGTGTGTAAATTGCTACTGGCTGCTAAATTTCCTTCAGGATTAATAAAGTATCTATCTAGCTATCTATCTATCTATCTATATATCTATCTATCTATCTATCTGTCTGTCTGTCTGTCTTGAGGAAGGTGTTTTCAATCAATGGGATGTCAATCAGGTGTGAGTGGGCACCCTGTTTCATTTAAAAAACAGGGATCAATCAAAGTTTGCTGTTCACAAGAAATGTTTGTGGAAGTGTATCATGGCATGGACAAAGGAGATTTCTGAGGACTTCTGAAAAAGAGTTGTTTGATGCTCATCAGGCTGGAAAAGGTTACAAAACCATCTCTATAGAGTTTGAACTCCAGCAGTTGACAGTCAGACAGGTTTTGTACAAATGGAGAAAATGTACACAATGGATTGTGTACAATGTAATATTGTAATATGTAATATTGGCTAATTTTCCTCAATAAATAAATGACCAAGTATAATATTTTTGTGTCATTTGTTTAACTGGGCTCTTTTTATGAACTTTTAGGACTTGTGTGAAAATGTGATGATGTTTTAGGTCATAGTTATGCAGAAATATAGAAAATTCCACAAACATATATACACATATATACAGTAGGGCAAAAAAAAGTATTTAGTCAGCCACTGATTGTGCAAGTTCTCCTACTTAGAAAGATGAGAGAGATCTGTAATTTTCATCATAGGCACATTCAACTATTCAACTACTCTGGTTTTCCTCCCACGTTCCAAAGTCATGTGTGTTAGGTTAACTGGTTTTTTTCCAAAGTTGCCCCTAGTGTGTGAGTGTGTTTGTCCTATGATGGATTGGCACCCTGTCTAGAATTGTTCCTGCCTTGCTCGCTGTTGCCGGCTAGGCAACGGCTTTCCCACGATCTCGACTAGGATTAAGCAGATAAGACAGTGAATGAATGATTCAAGATTCAAGATTCAAGAGTTTTATTGTCATGTGCACAAAGACAGGCATTACAGTGTACAATGAAATTCTTACTTTGCTAATCCTCCCTTTCACAAATTATTTACATTTTAAGCTAGATTACAATTTACAGTTAAACTAATTTAAATTGTACAGTATTGTGCAAGTCTGTATAAATAACTGGTCAGGGAATTATACACTGAAAAGAGGTATGAATATATTTACATTATTGTGCAAATAGCAAAGAGCAGCGCAAACAGTTAACACTCTGTTGTAAAGTGCACATGTGCATTATTGAAAATGACAGATGGATTATAAATAGTGTGTGTAGCCCGAAATTCAGACATTTAGGTTAGGCGGGAATGTATGAAGGTCGTTCACAAGGCTAATGGCTTGTGGGTAGAAACTGTTCGTCAGTCTTGTTGTTCGTGACTTCACACTCCTGTAGTGTCTGCCTGATGGTAGAAGCGTGAAGAGACTGTGTTGTGGGTGTGTATTGTCCTTGATTATGTTAACTGCTCTCCTGATGACCCTGGTTTTGTAAATGTCCTGGAGTGAAGAGAAGGCTGCTCCTGAGATGGCCTCTGCAGTTTTGATTACTCATTGGAGAGCCTTTCTGTCCTGAGCAGTGCAGTTTCCATACCAGACTGTGATGGAGCGGGGTAAGGACACTCTCAATCGTACCTCTGTAGAAATTGCTGAGAATTTTGGCTGCCATGCCAAATTTCCTCAGCCATCTAAGAAAGTACAGTCGCTGCTGGGATTTTCTGATTGTCTGGCATGTGTTGTGAGACCAAGTGAGATCCTCACTGATGTAGATGCCGTGAAATTTGAAGGTTTTCACCCTCTCCACCTCTGTCTCACCTATGAATAGGGGTGTGTGCATCTCCTCCCTTCTCCTGGTGTCAAGAATCATTTCCTTTGTTTTGTTCGCATTTAGGGAAAGATTGTTGTCATGACACCATACCACCAGATCTGCAACCTCCCTCCTGTATGCTGAATGAATGAATGAATGAATGAATGAATTAACAAATTTATTTGTAAGTCATCACATTGGATTGAAATCAGTTCACTACTGGTTTTGATCAATATCAGGTCAAACGTACAAAGACACATTTGGTTCCCATGCAGATTCACTAATAAATGGGAGGAGCGTCTGTAGGTGTCTAAAGAAGGATATGCATTTACTGTACTTCTCACAACACAACCATGTGTTCCTGTGGTCGCTTTTCTTTTTCTCAGCTATGCAATGTAAGTTAACTAAATTTAACTGTGCATATGTTATGATATTTGACATAACCATTCTTTTTATATTAGCTGTCATAATAGATGTTGTTATTTAATTTACAGGGAACAGTTTGGCACAGTCAATAACACCACTGAATGAAACATCATATGGAGCAGTGGAAGACAGAATTGTTCTCTCTTGTAAATATGCGAGTGCAGATTATCTGCAGTGGTATCATCAGTATCCTGGATCTACACCAGAGTTTCTTGTTTCTATCTATAAATCTGAATCCTACAAAGAATCAGAGCTTCCTAATTTCTCAGCCAAAGTTGACAGTGGAAATAGCCTGGTGGATCTGATTATCTCTCCTGCTGCAATATCACACTCTGCAGTGTACTACTGTGCCATGGAGTCCACAGTAACAGGAAACCCAGCTACACTGTACAAAACCCAAATGTACAGGTAACGATATAAACCTACACTCACTGTTTACAGTGTAGGTTTGATTCTGTGTCACAGTGTAGGTTTGATTCTGTGTCGGGGGTTCCAGCACAACACAAAAGGTCTTAGAGAGTTAGGTGATGCTTTGAACGTGCTCAGGGAGCAAGGTGATGCTCTCGACATCCTCTGGGAGCGAGGTGATGCTTTGGACTTCCTCAGAGAGTGAGGTGATGCTCTGGACGTCCTCAGGGAGCAGCAGGATGCTCTGAATGTCCTCAGGGAGCAGCAGGATGCTCTGGACGTCCTCAGGAAGCTGCGACGTGCTGTGGACATTTTTGGGGTGGGAGGAAGCGGAGAGATGTAAAGGGACAAAGGGACACTCTGAACATTGGACGGACGTCGATGACCCCTGGGGGGCCCCGGGAACGGAGGATTTTCTGGAGAGTACGGCAATGGACCACGACCAAACAGGCACCGGGCGTCGTCTAGGGACGAAGAGACACTCTGGATATCCACAGGAGGAGGCGCTGCTAGCTGCTCAGGTCAAGTCAAGTCAAGTCAGATCTATTTATATTGCGCTTTTTACAATGGAGCATTGTCTAAAAGCAATTTTGCAAGTTTAGATTATCTCCTAATATTTACGTCCAATCCCAAATTGAGCAAGCCTAGGGCGACAGTGGCAAGTAAGAACTCCATAAGTGTTATTAGGAAGAAACCTTGGGAGAACCAAGACTCAAAATGGGACCCAACCTCCTTGGGCGGCGTAGTTGATAAATCTAAGAACGAAACTAAAGTCATGGAGTCATAGTTCAAATAAAATGTGAAATATGCACATCGGCATTAAGTGGCCCGGGTATGATAAGGAGGCTGGAGCTGATGACGAAGCAGCTTGAGTGAAGCTGAAGCAGATGAACATCATGTGTGGGGCTGGAACTAGTACCGGAACACAGCTCGGAGAGAAAACAGAAAATATAATTAGTTATTGATTAAGAGCACAGTCTCTATTAACAATCACTGATGCCATGTGTAGCATGAGACCCTGGCAGCATTAGCTGTAGCAGCATAGCTAGAAAGAGGAGAACTGGTAGGTAACACAGCCAAGAGGGATCACATGAGACATCGGCAACCCCACGGGAGGCAGAAGACAGCAACCCAATGTCTCTGATAACCTTAAGACTCTTTGACTATGAACCCCCAGCTCTGCCCTTAGTCTAAGGCAGGGATGCATGAGTCAAGATCAAGAGGACCAAAGCCCAGCCCAGCCAGACCAGACACTCCTGGTCAAAGGACAAGGCATGATGAGGCAGGCAGGCCGACATGACTCCAGACTCCCAGTATCCTGAGCCATGCATCCCAGTTCAAGTCTAGCCAAAGACCTATGTAAATAATTATGTCTTTAGCCTAGACTTAAAAATTTGGAGAGTGTCTGAGTCTCCGAGTCTCCAACTACAGTGGGAAGTTATTCCATAGTTGGGGGGCCATGTATGAGAAAGTCTTCCCCCCTGCTGTGATTTTTTTTTTATTCTAGTAACTAGCAGTCCTGCACCCTGCGAATGAAGTAGACGAACTGGATTGTACGACTGCCATGTAGAGCTTTATACTGGTCACCAGTTTAGTGATGATAGAACAGGACTGATATGATCAAATTTTGTAGTTCAAGTTCGCACTCGAGCTGCTGCATTTTGAAGTAATTGAAGTTTATACATAAATTTACTAGAGCATCCAGTAAGTAAAGCGTTACAGTAATCCAACTTTGAGCTTATTATCGCAAAAACCAATTCCTCCCCATCATTAAAGGAGAGGATATTTAAAAGTTTAGCGATATTACTGTACGTAATTGAAAGAAAGCAATTTGAGTAGTTTTGCTAATGTGCACATCAAAGGAGAGATCTGAATCAAATATGACACCTACAGTGGGGCAAAAAAGTATTTAGTCAGCCACTGATTGTGCAAGTTCTCATACTTAGATAAATGAGACAGGTCTTTACTTTTCATCATAGATACACTTCAACTATGAGAGACAAAATGACAAAAAAAATCCAGGAAATCACATTGTAGGATTTTAACAGAATTTAATTGTAAATTATGGTGGAAAATAAGTATTTGGTCAATAAATTTGGTTCAACTCAATACTGTGTAACATAACCTTTGTTTGCAATGACAGAGCTCAAACGTTTCCTGTAAGTCTTCACCAGGTTTGCACAAACTGTAGCTGGTATTTTGTCCCATTCCTCCATGCAGATCTCCTCTAGAGCAAACATGTTTTGGGGCAACACGGACTTTCAACTCCCTCCATACATTTTCTATGGGGTTGAGGTCTGGAGACCGGCTAGGCCACTCCAGGACCTTGAAATGTTTTTTATGGAGCCACTCCTTCGTTGCCCGAGCGGTGTGTTTGGGATCATTATCATGCTGGAAGACCCAGCCAGGTTCCATCTTCAATGCTGTCACTGATGGAAGGAGGTTTTGGCTTAAAATCTCACGATACATGGCCCCGTTCATTCTTCCCTTAACACAGATCAGTCATCCTGTCCCCTTTGCAGAAAAAAACAGCCCCAAAGCATGAGGTTTCCACCCCCATGCTTCACAGTAGGTATGGTGCAACTCAGCATTCTTCTTCCTCCAAAACACGGCGAGTTGAGGTTTTACCAAAAAGTTCTACTTTGGTTTCATCTGACCACATGATATTCTCCCAATCCTCTTCTGGATCATCCATATGCTCTCTGGCAAAACTTCAGACGGGCCTGGACATGTACTGGCTTAAGCAGGGGGACATGTCTGGCACTGCAGGATCTGAGTCCCACTGGGTGGAGTGTGTTCCTGATAGTAGCCTTGTTAATTTGGTCCCAGCTCTCTGCAGGTCATTCATTCCCAGGTAGTTCTGGGATTTTGTTCTCATGATTCATTTTGACCCCACGTAATGAGATCTTGCATGGGGCCCCAGATCGAGGGAGATTATCAATGGTTCTTGTATGTCTTCCATTTTCTTACAATTGCTCCCACAGTTTGATTTATTCCCACCAATATGCTTGCCTATTGCAGATTCACTCTTCCCAGGCCTGGTGCAGGTTTATAATTTTTCTTCCTGGTGTCTTTCGACAGCTCTTTGGTCTTGAGTTTACTGTTTGAGGCTGTGGACAGGTGTCTTTATACCGATAATGAGGTCAAACAGGTGCCAATTAATACAGGTAATGAGTGGAGGACAGAAGAAAGCTTCCTAAAGAAGAAGTTACAGGTCTGTGAAAGCCAAAAATCTTGCTTGTTTGTGGGTGACCAAATGCTTATTTTCCACCATGATTTACCAATTAAATTCTTTAAAAATTCTACAATGTGATTTCCTGGATTTTTTTTCTCATTTTGTCTCTCATAGTTGAAGTGTACCTATGATGAAAATTACAGACCTATCTCATCTTTCTAAGTAGGAGAACTTACACAATCAGTGGCTGACTAAATACTTTTTTTGCCCCACTGTAAGCTTTTTACAGATGAACAAGGCAGTACTGAACAGCCATCTAGATTTAGGGTAGATGTAGCCAACCTGTCTCTCACAGCCTTGGATCCTACCAATAAAACCTGTTATGTCTGAGTTAAGTAAGAGAAAATTAAATGACATCCAATCTTTGATGTCCTTTACACAATCCTTGGTTTTGCTGATTGTAAGGCCATCATTTGGTTTGGCTGATATGTACTGTTCAAAAACCAACAACATCTGCCACACAATAGTACAGGCATTTAATTTATAGGATAATTACAATTTTTCCTATAGTACCGCTGTGTATCAACTGCATAGCAGTGGAAACTAATGCCATGTTTACAAATAATTGAGCCTAGTGGCAGCATGTACAGAGAGAATAAAAGTGGGTCAAGCACAGATCCCTGAGGCACACCATACTTCACTTTTGAGAGCTTAGAGCACAGATTATTTACATGAACAAACTGGTACCGGTCGGTCAATTAGAATTTAACCCAAGAAAGTGCCACTCCATTAACACCTACAGTATTTTCTAATTTATTCTGTAAAACATCATGATCTATAGTGTCAAATGCTGCAAATCTAACAGAACAAGAAATTAAACACGTCCATTATCTAAGGACATTAATAAATCATTTAGTACCCTAATTAATGCTGTTTCAGTACTATGATGGGGCCTGAATCCAGACTGAAATGTTTCATAAATACCATTACTTTGGAGGTAACTGCAGAGTTGCTGATATATTGATAGATGATTTAAGTGATTTAAGATTTAAGTCATAAGATGATTTAAGAATTAATGTCCTGACTGAGAACAGGTGTGGCAATAATCAAGCCTGGGTGTGGCTAGAGACAGCAAACTCAGATGTGATAAACCGTAGTTATGTTATGTTTTAACAAGGGGGGCAATCACATTTTCACACAAGCCCATGTAGTTTTGGATTTTTTTCTCCCTTAATACTGGCACCTTAATATTGGCAAAACTGCATTTTGTGTTTACTTGTGTTGTCGTTGAATAATATTTAAATTGGTTTGATGTTCCGAAACACTTAAGTGTCAATCAATCAATCAACATTAATTTATATAGCACCTTACAACAACCAAAGTCGACCAAAGTGCTGTACATAATCAGAATATAGCATGCAATTTTTATTGAAGGCATTTAGATGTTAAAAGTCATCTTAAATAAGTGGGTTTTGAGATTGGCTTTAAATAGGGGCAGGTCAGTGGTAGAACGTAATTCAGTGGGCAGAATATTCCACAGTTTAGGACCTGCCACTGCAAAAGATCGATCTCCCCACTGCTTGCACCTGGACCGAGGGACCTCCAGCAGATGTTGTCCAGCAGAACGGAGAGCTCTGCCAGGCTGATGAAACCTCAATATTTCACATATGTAAGGGGGTGCACGGCTATGAACTGCACAGAAAATAAACATTAGGATTTTAAACTGGATCCTAAACTGTATTGGGAGCCAGTGAAGAGAGTAGAGAACAGGTGTAATATGATCATGCTTGTGGGTATTGGAGAGAAGCCGAGCAGCCGCATTCTGAACCAGTGGTAGGCGGTGGAGCGATGTTTGGCTTAGTCCAATGTACAGTGCATTGCAATAGTCCAAGCGGGAGCTAATAAAGGCATGGATGGCTTTTTCAAGGTCACTATGGTGCAGGAAGGGTTTCACATTGGCAAGAAGGCGAAGCTGAAAGAAGCTTGCCTTTACAACAGAGTTTACCTGTAGGTCCAGTTTCAGACTTGAGTCTAATTTCACCCCCAGATTTTTAACCACCTTGCTATAATGGACGGATAAAGCACCAAGACTAGGTGTAACTGTATCCAACAAGTTTGATGTACCAAACACAATACATTCTGTCTTGCTATCATTTAGACAGAGGAAATTCTGAGACAGCCAGAGCTTAATGTCACTCAGACATCTATGAATGGATTCTATGGCATCTGGGAAGTTTGGCGAAACGGGCAGATAGATTTGTATATCATCTGCTTATAGATGGAAGGAAACATTGTGCTTTTGAATTTGTGACCCCAATGGAAGCAGGTATAAAGAAAACAGAACTGGGCCCAAGGTGGATCCCTGTGGTACACCAGAGGTCAGAGGGGCTGACGAAGAGGAGAGGTCATTAACCATCACAGAAAAAGTTCTATCTGTAAGATACTGTACTGAACCACTTTTGATGCTTTGATCCTTTGATGCTCACATGCTGAGCCAGACATGCCAGGAGGATAGAGTGGTCCATGGTATCAAACGCTGCAGTTAGATCCTACATTACTAACACCGCAGGTCTCTTGGTATCAAGGGACAAGAGGATGTCATTGTGTACTTTCAGGAGTGCAGATTCAGTGCTGTGACGTGATTTGAAACCAGATTGAAACTACTCAAAAATATTGTTATTTTCCAGGAATTGCTGCAACTGTAGGAGAACAATTTTTTTCCAAAACCTTAGTCAAGAATGGTAGATGGGACACTGGTCTGAAATTTGACAGAACTGTTAGGTCAGAATTGGCTCCTTTCAGGAGAGGCTTGACCACAGCATGCTTAAACACAGTTGGAACAGATCCAGAACTGAGGCAACTGTTAATAAATGAAAGGAGGCTTGGCCCCACTGTGTTAAAGACCTGTTTAAGCACCCTAGATGGAATAATGTCCATTGAACAGTTGGTAGGTCTCATTCCCTGAACCACCTCAGACAGAAGAAATAGAGACACTGGCTCAAACATATCAAACATAGCAGAGGTGACAGCAAAAGGACACATGTCAAAAACAACAGCTACATAACCAATGCTCTGTCTAAACGAGGCCATTTTGTCTATAAAGTAGTGTAAAAACGTATTACAAGTAGCCTCTGATTAATTTTTTAAGACATTGCTGGATGGGTTTGAAATAGATTTAATTGTTTTAAATAACACCTGACGACGATTTCAGCTGGTGGAAATGACATTTGATAAATATTGGCATTTTGTGTCTTTAACAGCTTTTTGATAGTCAGCGAGACTGTCTCTTAGCATGCCCCGTGAAACATGTAACTTGTCTTTTTTCCACCTTCGCTCGGCTTGTCTACAGTGCCGCCTAAGGGCGCAGGTGGTATCATTTAACCAGTGATCTGGCTTAGGTTTGGTGGAGATGAACCTAAATAGAGCAATATTGTCCAAGATTTCTGAACAGGTAGAGTGGAAGGAGGAAATAAATGTCTCCGGGCACAAAGAAAGGGGAGACAGTTCATGGTTGATGTAAAAACTAGTGCTCATGAAAGTGGCGGTATGAGGCTGGAATTGGACATTTGGCTGTAGTGGCAGGGGGAGTGAATTCAAATATAATGGGGTGTAGCAAACCTGAGACTACACTTTAATTGGATTAATTTTTAATTAATAATTAAAATAACGGGGCACCACCAAATCGTTTTATTGCCTGGTAGATTTGGAAACCAGTTAAAAAGGGAACAACAAACTTGATCAGTCTAGGTCTGAATATTGAATTCAAAGTTGTATTTCTCGACCTTTGAATGAATGAAACTCTCTCAAACCAAACAGAAAGTTCAAAAGGCTATAACAAGTTTATTAAAGACAAACAAGGCAATACCAACAGATTATCTAATGTAATAACGAGTGTATCACAGAGTTAAAATCATAAAATGACGATGAACATGTATATATCACAGTATGGGAAACAGGGAATAATGGCAAGCGTACATATTACAGTAATTAAAAATCAGAAACCAAGATGACTCTATGTAACCTATCGGTCGCGCAATAATTACCAACGTTGCAATGTTACTGGTAACCTTAATTACGTTGAATGTGAATAGTATGGTAGAAGCTACTTAGGCGTGGATAAGTCTATGTTGAAGCGTGGTTTTAAGATCAAACGCAAAGTACGAGGATCAGGGACCCAGAAAAGCCATAAAAGGTACTTGCCTGGAAGGTCACTCGATTGGTTCGGGGCATTCAACCCTAGTCTGGCCGCACGAAAGGCACGATTTTGGGGGAGCGTTGGCGTCCATTTTTCGATGCCCCCCGTCGCTCCGAAAAGGCCTCTCAGCGGTTTGGCCCTGGGGTTTCTTGGAGATGGCCTCCACGTAACCACGTGACTTGAGATGGCGTCCTTCCCTGGAAGGCTGCAGGCTTCACGATTACTCGACGTTTTGCCTGCGTACAAGTCAGGATTTCTCTTGGTCACAGATAAAGGTGGAGTCGTGGTTTCTAACACCACGAGCTTCAACAAAACCTTGGAAAACTTGTATGGTACGAGAATGGCAGAGCGTGAAGTAGATCTTGACTGGCTGGTCTTTCAACTATCATCTAATTCGGCAATACCGAACTACTTAAGACTGCTGGGCACAGGAAACTTAAAATAAACGCGAAAACTTGAGCAAAAACGGATAAAAAGGCTGACAAAAAGATAAACTGCAAGTTTAAAAGACAAAGAAAACACTTGAATAACAAAGAGAACAAAACAAACACACGAGACTTGAAGGTAGCTCCCCTCGCGGTCGGACCGCGTTGCTTTTGAATGTTCCGGATCGTAAACGGCTGGAGGCGGGACATAAGGAGTTGCCCTTACTTAGCCAATGAGAAGCTGACTCATCAGTCAATCCCTCCTATCATGGTTGTGTCTTATTTCACCATATGAGCCACAGACTTTCTAACTTGTATTAATATATTCCTACATATCTAAAAGAGATTAAAAGTATCACATAATAACCGAAAATTCTCAAAGTTACAAGTTTAGATGCAGACTTCATTGTAAGGTTCAGATGATCAAAAGCACCTTGAATTGATAAACTAGAACATCTTTAAAGCATTCTAACTACAGCACATGCATTCGCTATTCCTTAAACAAATAATAATATGATCGATACAGATGTAGGAAACAGTACATTCTAAATAACAACTTCATTTCTGCTCTTTATAAGTATGAACAAGTATTAAAACCCGAGCGATCAATATATATTGATAACCATGTTATCATTTCTATATACCATAATGATCAGCACAACTGGACCGTATTACATGTAAAAATGATCGTTATACTAAAACATTAACCAAATAGAGATGAAAATACATGACACTCAATAACATGCATATACAGACGATTATATACCGAATTTTTCGAACCATAAAGCGCACCGGATTATAAGACGCAATATCAACGATCGGCTGCTAACGGGTATATTTTCATACATAAAGCGCATTGGGTTATAAGGCGCATTAAATGCAACAAAACTCTTAAATTCCCTCGGAAACTGGCGCAGGGTGTCTTCTTGCTTCCTCCACTTCCGTATCATTGATTCGTTAATGTTGAATTCTCTTGCAGCTGCTCTATGTCCATGTTGTACTGCGTGACCAATAGCGTTGAGTTTGAAATCCGCTTCGAAAATGAATGAATGAATGCACGTACCCTAATGCTGAAGCACATACCGTATTACTAGGCGATGCTGCACACTACGGTTACCGTAAGCTTCGTAACTTATCAAGGCCGTGCTAAAACATTTTGACAGATTTATGAGCGCCGTGTACCATCTACAATCGGCTCTTGGTCAAGAAGCACAATCAAAATTAATTCATACATTAGACGCACCGCATTTTAAGGCGCACTGTCGATTTTTGAGAAAGTTAAAGGATTTTAAGTGCGCCTTATGGTCCGAAAAATACGGTATGTGGATTGGAACAATGTCCCTGATCCATTCTTTGCATGAAATAGTGAAGTACATAGAGGGGTGTTTAGACTTATTATGAAGTAAATATCATGTGTGATCTAATTAAAAGGTTCCGGTGAAGATAATCTGTTCCCAGAAAAAGTTGAATACCATTATTACAGTTTGTCTCTAGAACAAAGGCTGATAGTTTCTTGGTGTCGTAAATCCAGGGCTGTCTTTCTGGCGCCAGGCCGACTGAGAGAAAAAGTCGTTAATCTTGCAACAGTTAGAGGGAAAGGGGAAGCCTGTGGTCTTGAAAGATGAACCCCCCTTTTTAAGATTATCAACTAAGTTAATGCATGTCTTTGGACTGTGGGAGGAAACCAGAGTACACGGAGTATTAGCACGTGGACACCAGAAGGACATGCAGACTCCACAATGAAACGATCCAGACTGCTCTACCTGGAACTGAACCCAGGTACTCCTTGCTGTGAGGTGACAGTGCTACCCTATGCTGTCAAAAACTGTCAGACAAGCATTATGTTTAATGTTCAAGGCTTGTCGACACGTGATTGTAATCATGATTTGGTACTAAAAAGCAGAATTTACGAAAGGCTGAGTTTTTGAGTAGCAATGGAGAAGAGGATCTCCAGTTTATCAACAAATGTGTGAGAAAATTATTGAAATATTTAAAAAGACATCCTTGGCGCAGGCACTGGAGCTGAAGTCCTCGGTGCATTACACAGGAGCAAACCTCCTCGGTGCAGTCACTGGAACTGACGTCCTTGGCGCTGGCACTGGCACGGACGTCCCTTGGAAACAGTCATTGTGACATCCTCGGGGTAGGGCACTGGCCAACGACGTCAGTCGTTGATAATCAATCAAAATACATCTGTACAACCAAATACAAAAATGATTTACCAAACACAAACTTCTGCCATGGCCACCTCAGTTCCCTGGTCTGAACCACACTGAAAAACTGCTCTGGATTTTCCAACAATGATGTTTTTTCTCCAAGATGTTTTTTGTCATACTGAATATATTTGTGGTGGCAGGGTGGTGCAGTGGTTAGCACTGTTGCCTCACGTCTCCGAGATCCCTGGTTCCATCCCAACACTGGGCTCCACCTGTGTGTAGTCTGCATGTCCTCCCTGTGTCTGTGTGGGTTTACTTCAGGTACTCATATTCCAAAGTCATGTGTTAGGTTAACTGGTGTTTCCAAAGTGCCTCTAGTGTGTGAGTGTGTTTGCCCTATGGTGGATTGGCACCCTGTCTAGAATTGTTCCTGCCTTGCTCCCTGTGTTGCTGGTTAGGCACCGGCTTTCCCACGATCCTGACTAGGATTAAGCAGATAAGACAGTGAATGAATGAATGAACAAATTTATTTGTAGGTCATCACATTGGATTGGAATCAGTTTACTACTGGCTTTGATCAATATCGGGTCAAAGGTACAAAGACACATATGGTGTCTTTTCAACACCATATTGCTTTGAAAAATACAATTATTTGTACCTAATGTATGTTAATGTACATCTTTGCTTTTGGTTCCCATGCAGATTCACTAACAAATGGGTGGAGCGTCTGTAGGTGTTTAAAGAAGGATATTCATCTACTCTACTTTTCACAACACAACCATGAGTTTCCTGTGTTCTTTTTTCCTTTTCTCAGCTATGCAATGTAAGTTAACACCAGTGAACTGAGCATATGTTATGATATTTGTTATACCCATTATAACCATTCTTTTTATATTAGCTGTCATAATAGATGTTGTTCATTTCCTTTACAGGGAACAGTTTGGCACAGTCAATAACATCACTGAATAAGACATCATATGGAGCAGTGGAAGACAGAATTGTTCTCTCTTGTAAATATTCGAGTGCAGATTATCTGCAGTGGTATCGTCAGTATCCTGGATCTACACCAGAGTTTCTTGTTTCTATCTATAAATCTGAATCCTACAAAGAATCAGAGCTTCCTAATTTCTCAGCTAAAGTTGACAGTGGAAATAGCCTGGTGGATCTGATTATCTCTCCTGCTGCAATATCAGACTCTGCAGTTTACTACTGTGCTCTGCAGCCCACAGTAACAGGAAACCCAGCTACACTGTACAAAAACTCAAGTATACAAATAGCAGACAGTGTAGTACTTGATATTTGGACTGATTTTTTTTATTCAGTTTAAACTCTTGTTACTGTACAACCGCTTCCAGTAAACCATGCATTGTATTCAAAGAAATTAGGTATATGTTACATTTATACATCTTTGAATGTATGTGTTTTAATTTGAATTCAAGTCAAGTCAGATTTATTTATATAGAGCTTTTTACAATGGAGCATTGTCTCGAAGCAACTTAACAATTTTATATAATCTTAGAATATCTATGGCCAATCCCAAATTGAGCAAACCTAAGGAGACAGTGGCAAGGAAAAACCCCCTAAGCGTTATAAGAAAGAAACCTTGGGAGGACCAGGGTGGTGTAGATGATGAATGTAAGATTGAAGCTAATTTTTCTAAACATATACAGTGGTGCTTGAAAGTTTGTGAAACCTTTAGAATTTTCTATATTTCTGCATAAATATGACCTAAAAAATAATCAGATTTTCACACAAGTCCTAAACAAAGATAAAGAAAACCCAGGTAAATAAATGAGACAAAAATATACTGCTCAAAAAAATAAAGGGAACACTTGGAGTTATATTGTGTTGTTTAAGTGTTCCATTTATTTTTTTGAGCAGTATATTATACTTGGTCATTTATTTATTGTGGAAAATGACATTAGTCACATTAGTCAGTGGCAAAAGTATGTAAACCTTTGCTATGAGTATCTGGTGTGACCCCGCTGTGCAGCAATAACTGTAAATAAATGTTTCCTGTTACTGTTGATCAGTCCTACACAATGGCTTGGAGGAACTTAACCCCATTCCTCGATACAGAACAGTTTCAACTCTGAGATGTTGATGGCTTTCCTCACATTAACTGCTTGCTTCATGTCATTCCAAATCATTTCCATTGGATTAAGGTCAGGACTTTGACTTGGCCATTCCAAAACATTAACTTTATTATTCTTTAACCATTCTTTGGTAGAATGACTTGTGTGCTTAGGGTCATTGTCTTGTTGCATGACCCACTTTCTTTTGAGGTTCAGTTCATGAACAGATGTCCTGACATTTTTGTTTAGAATTCTCTGATACAATTCAGAATTCATTGTTCCATCAATGATGACAAGCCATACTGGCCCAGATGCAGCAAGACAGGCCCAAACTATGATACTACCACCACCATGTTACACAGATAGGATAAGGTTCTTATGCTGGAATGCAGTGTTTTCCTTTCTCCAAACATAATGATTTTCTTTGAAATCGAATTTCCATTTTGGTCTCATCCATCCACAAAACATTCTTCCAGTAGCCTTCTGGCTTGTCCACATGATCATTAGCAAACTGCAGAAGGGCAGCATTGTTCTTTTTGGAGAGCAGTGACTTTCTCTTTGCAACCCTGCCATGCACATCACTGTTGTTCAGTGTTCTTCTGATGGTAGACTCATGAACATTAACATTAACATTAACATTAACATCCTTTGTTTGTGCCATGATACAATTCCGCAAAGATGTGTTGTGAAAAGCAGTCTTTGATAGATCCCTGTTCTTAAAAAAAAAACAGGGTGCCCACTCACACTTGATTGTCATTCCATTGATTGAAAACATCTGACTCTAATTTCACCTCAAATTAACTTCTAATCCTAGAGGTTCACATGCTTTTGCCACTCACTAATATCTAATATTGGATAATTTTCCTCAATAAATAAATGACCAAGTATAATATTTTTGTCTCATTTGTTTAACTGGGTTCTCTTTATCTACTCTTATGAGTGGTATGAAAATCAGATGATGTTTTATGTCATATTTATGCTGAATTATAGAAGATTCTAAAGGGTTCACAAACTTTCAAGCACCAATGTAAGTCTTATAGTGCTAGCTCAAATGAAATATATAAATGAAAAATAATGTATAATGTGCATATCGAAAATGTGCATGATATCCTGATCAGAATCTTGAGTCCTTGGTAGCACTTTGTCCCCAGCCAACTGGAGGAAGGAGAGAGTTACTGCCCTCTGGTGTGGCCTGGCTATGGTGGGGCTGGAGCTGACGCCGGAAACAGTTTGAGTGATGCTGAAGTGGATAAAGATCATGTGTGGTTCTGGAACTGGTACCACAACACAGCTCGGAAAGAAAACAGAAAATCTAATCAGTTATTAATTAGAAGCAAAGTGTCTATTAACAATCACTAATGCCATATGTAGCATTGGACTCTGGCAGCATAGCTATAGCAGCATAGCTAGAAATATGAGAACCAGAAGGTAACACAGCTAAGAGGCATCACATGAGACATCAGCAACCCCACGGGAGGCAGAAGAAAGCGACCCAACGTTCCAGATCACCACAAAACTCTTTGACATTGAACCCCCAGCTCTGCCATTAGTCTAAGACAAGGATGCACAATTCAAGATCAAGAAGACCGAAGACCAGCCCAGCCAGACCACCCACCAGACACTCCTGGTCAAAGGACAAGGCATGACAAGGCAGACAGGCCCGACATGACTCCAGACTCCCAGTATCCTGAGCCATGCATCCCAGTCCAAGTCTAGCCAAAGACCTATGTAAGTAAGTATGTCTTTAGCCTAGACTTAAAAATTTGGAGGATTTCTGAGTCTAAAACTAAAGTGGAAAGTTATTCCATAGTTGGGGGGGCCATGTATGAGAAAGCCTTTCCCCCTACTGTGACTTTTTTTAATTCTAGTAACTAGCAGTCCTGCGCCCTGCAAATGAAGTAGACGAACTGGATTGTAAGACTCTGAATAGGGCTGCAACAACGAATCAATAAAGTCGATAATAATTGATTATTAAAAGCGTTGACATCGAATTTCATTATCGATTCGTTGTGTTGCATGATTTATGTTTCCCCCGCCTTATCATATCCGCTTACGTTACTTGCGGCACTTGCGGTCAGCGCTGGAAAAAAAACACGAGCAACGGAGCGAGGCGGAGCCGGTGCGGACGTGGAATCTTCAAAATAAGTTAGCATTAAGGCTATGTCCACACGTACACGGGTATTTTCTAAAACGGGGGTTTTCAAATTTGTTTATAAAAAACATCCCGTCCACAGAAGCACTGTTTAAACAACAAACTTCGTCCACATGAAAATGCAAAAACACACACAGTCGCTGTCAAGAGCAACAACAGCAACGTCCTATGCATACGAACATTTTCTCGCCATTGTTCTTCAACAACCACTTTATTTTGAAAGCTATCCCACCAACGAGAGGTCCGACCGGGTCTCGTCCCAAACCGCCGACGCTGGGGGCGGGAACTGCTTCGTGGGTGTGATGGATATAGTAGTGACCTCCGTAGCGCATTCTGACGCCTCTGTTCTTCAGTGTAATGAAAAAGTAATAATTGTAAATGTATTTGTAGATTTGTAACAAGTTCGGTCAGCAGTGTTACAGCTGGCACTATTTTGGCTATGTCCGCTATTGCACAAAATTGGCTCATGTAAACAAAGGAGATAACGGCGCACGAATGACGTTACAAGCAAGAAACTCCGTTTTCCCAGTCCACACGGCAACAATGAAAACAGAATTTCTGAAAATCTTCACCCTGGAAGGAGTTTTGCAAAGAAAAGTCAGTTTTCAGTGACCTACAACACCGTTTTCATGTGGACAAACGGTCAAAACGCATAGAAAAATCTATGTTTTTAGAGACTATGGCCCTGTGTTTGTGTGGACAGGGCCATAGTCTCTAAAAAGAGAGCCAGCTTTAGCCTGGAGCATGTTGACATGCTAACATTTTTGGATTGCAATGCAAAGTTCCTAAAGAAAGGGAGTGAATGAGTTTGTATGTAGTGTTTGCATCAGAGATGCACTTATTTTTCTTTATTATTTAATTTGTTATTTTAATTTAATTGAATTTAATTTATTATTATTCATTTATTGTAAGCACTTATTTGCTGTTATTTAATGTTATATTTCTGAATAAAGACATGGAAAGGTTTTTTTTTTTTTTAACCCGATTCATCGATTAATCGGAAAAATAATCGACCGATTAATCAATTATTAAAATAATCGTTAGTTGCAGCCCTAACTCTGAGTTCACTTAGATAATGTGGGGCCAGGCCATGTAGAGCTTTATATGGTATAAGAAGTATTTTGTAGTCAATGTGGAATTTAATTGGTAACTGGTTCCTCTTGGGAGTGTACACACTCAGCGTGGCATTGCCCGATTTATACACCTGTGTGGAGAATTCTGCCCAGCCCTTGTTGGTTTTTGCTGGAGGTGGAATCTCCCGTCTAATTTTGTTGATGGTGCAGAGCATGGTTGATGGTGTTGTGATTCAGCAGTCTGTTTGCAAGTTCCATGGATGTGAAAAAGTTGTCCATGGTAACAGTTCTGCCCTTGTCCAGAAATGGCTCCATGAGTGTCATGACAACATTCTCAGACAATCTTTCTCCCTTTGGACGACTGGGGTCCTTTCCTACATATGGAATGGCGTTGCACATGTACATCGTCTCCAAGTCAGCAGCAATCCAGAACTTTATGCCGAATTTATCCGGCTTACTTGAGATGTACTGCGTGAAAGGACAGAGGACCTTGGTGGGAAACAGCTGCTTGTCGACAGTAATGTGTTGTCCTGGTACGTAACACAGCTGACAGTTACGTACGAAACGTTGCCAGATGTCCGAAACTGCAGCCAATCTGTCGGTCTTCACACGTTCGGCGCGGGTGTCCTTGTTTTCAAACCGCAAATACCGCATGATTTCTTGGTAGCGATTGCGGGACATCATCTCCTTGATTGCAGGCATGGCATACTTTTCGGACCAGGAATCAACCATCGCACCAATTGGGCAGAGTGTAGCTCGTAGATACAGCACTGCTATAAAGGCCATCAGCTCACTAACCGAAAGGCTCCAGCTGGTGTTTGTTCTGCGGGCTTCATGGACTCTGCAGTCAGTGATTATCATGAGCATTTCTATGTTGAACAAACACAGAAAGCTCTGGAGTCTACTCGTTACCCTACGCTGCATGAGACAAATAAAAGAAAAAAGTTAATTACATATAACTTTTACTTTACTGCACTTTGCTTTGCTTTAATATTTTACATGTGATGAAAAATTGTGATTTATGTAAAATAATACTCATAGAATAAAAACTTAGAAAAGCAATATACACACTGGAAAAATACAAAATTATAAATAAATAAATATTTATAAACACAAGAAAGGACGCACAAACAATGACATTACCTTGGCATACTCTGTAGGTCCTGCTCTCTCACGGAATGTAACATCCGTGCTGAATGGGTTCTGCTGAAGGCGCTCAGCACCTGTCGTCTCCCAAACTGTCCCATCCTTTGCTTTCACGGTTGGTGCAGGTGTGTTGTTCTCTGCTTCTAACCGTTTCTTTCTGGAAGGGCTGCACTGCTCTTCTTCAGATGTATCAGTTTTATCCTCTGGCGACAGTTCTAAGCGAAACTCACCGTCTGAGTCTTCAACTTCGTCAAAAGTTATTTCCTCTCCTCCGTCGGACTCGAAGTCATCCATAGCGTTCAGTAATTCTAGCACTCGCAAAGGAGTGTAGGTCCTCTTGTGTGCCATTGCGTTGCGTGTGCTCCAAACAGGATAGCGAGAAAAAATAATGATCCGACCTCGTCTGTGTGTCAGCTTTTATTCTGGTTCATAACAATAGGCCATTGAAAAAGTTGTGAAGTATTTCACATCGCAGGTATAAATGTGTAAATGGTGTAAATGTGTGTACTTTATGTGTGGTATTAACACATTAACGACAGTAATTGAAATGATTAACGACAGTAATTGTGTCCTTTTCTACCTGGTAAAGCTGTTTTCTGTCTCTAACTCTGTTTTACAAATACATTTATTTCTTTCTTTATATACATGAAATCTATTTAGATGTCTATACAAACGATATACACGCACCTGCATATATTTATAAAGACTCCCTGATAGATATTCTCTACCTCTATCTCTGTTTTCATTATTGACAAAAATATGGAAAACAACAAACAACAAACTACTACTGTTGTGTTAGATCTTTTTTATCAACTTTATCTCTTGTGAACATCACAAGTTTTGGCTTGTGTTTGCTGTGTATGTCCTGCTAGCCTCATTTACTTGAGCTATATATTATTTTGACTATATCCAAAAATAAGATAAACTATGTTACAGTTTTTTCTTACATAATACTTTAGTGACCTCTTCTTAAAAAAAACCACAAATAAAAAATGTTTTATTTATTGACAACAAAAGCCCATATGTACAGAGACAAAAGTTAACTGTACTAGTACAAGTCATGCTTGAATCAGAGTCGAGAGTGTAGTTGGGGGTGGGTGGGGGGGTCTGGATTAGCTACAGGCTGAAATCATATGCATCACAAAACGGGACTAATGCCCCTCTAATGGTTTGGCAGAAGGAGGGGGTATGTCCTCAGAATCTAAAAAAGAAATCTAGTGTTAAAATCTCACGATACATGACCCCGCTCATTCTTCCCTTACCACGAATCAGTCGTCATGTCCTTGGCGCAGGCACTGGCACGGATGTCCTCGGAACAGTCACGGACATCCTCTGGGTAAGCACTGGCACCGACGTCCTAGGAACCAGAATTGGCGTGGACGCCTTTGGAGCAGACATTGGAGTGGACATTCTTTGCACAAGCACTGAAACGGACATCCTTGGCACAGGCACTGGAACCGATGTCCTCGGCGCAGCCACTGGAACCAATGGGAGCTTAGAGGAGCGACATGGTCATGTACAGAGCTACGAAGCGCGGTGTGCTCAGGTACGAAGCTAGGTGGCACTAATGGCTCAGCTACCAAGCTGAGAGGCGTGGCGTGCTGAGATACAGAGCTACGAGGCACGCTGTGCAGAGCTAAGGGGTGCGGCGGGTTCAGGTGCAGAACCAGGTGGCACATTGGGCTCAGGTATGGAACCAGGTGGCAGTGGGGCTAAGTGGGGCGGCAGGTACAGGTACGGAGCAAACATGGGCTAAAGCCCCCTCGGTAGACCTGGCAACAAACACATTATCGGCTGATATGGGAACAACCGTCGTCGCGGCTGACTCGGTTACCAACAGCATCGTGGTGAACTCGTGAAGAAACGCCTTGTTGGCTAACCTTGAAATTAACCCTGTTGCAGCTGACTCGTCAACAAACACCGTTGCAGCTGACTCAGGAACAAATGCCGTTGCGGCTGACTCGGGAACAAACGCCTTATCGCCTAACCTTGAAACTAATGCCTCTTCGACTGAGTCGTGCACTGATGCCTTGTCGGCTAACTTGGAAACTGATGCCCTTATCAGCTGATGCGTGAACAAACACCTTATCGGCTGACTCGTGGACAAATGCCGTCGTGGCTGACTCGTGAACAAACGCTTTATCGGCTAACTCATGAACAAATGCCGTATCGGCAAATACTAGCACGGATGATTTCTTGACAGATCTAGCTCTGGTGAGTATGGGAATCCGGAAACTTCCAACCAGCAGGGGATCTTGCAGGTGGTGAATGGGTGGCCTACCTGGTATACTGTACCATTTACATTTACAACATTTAGGAGATGCCCTTATCCAGAGCGACTTACAATTGATACAATCTTACAATACAAGCAATTCTGGGTTTAGGATCTTTCTCAAGGTACCCAACAGTGGTAGGTTGGCAAAGGTGGGATTCGAACCCTAGTCCAGTAACCTACCTGGTAGGCTACCACCGTCCCACAGAAGCTTGTCTGAGTTACTAAAGGACTCCCTTGTTTAAATTCAGAGGCGAGGCCGAACTTGTCCCAAAGTCGCTCAAGGAGCAGGTCATAGGTTCTGGAGCCTAGCTACGACCAATTTTCAACCGCCCATTGTAGGGCTTTGCCAGTAAGGTGCCAATTGACAGAAACTTTTATTTCATCAACACAGACACACATATCCACAAAATCTCTGGGCATCAACATATTACACCCACAGTAGCTTTTATGTTTTATGAAATCCCACTCTAAATGCATAAGGATTAATATGGAGTTGGTCCCCCCATTGCAGCTACATGAGCTTTCATTCGTCTGGGAAGGTTTTCTACAAGATCTAACACTGTGTCTATAGGAATTTTTGCCAATCCATCCAGAACAGCAATTGTCAGACACTTATGTTGGATGAGGGAGCCTGCCTCACAATCTCCATTCCAGTTAATCCCAAGGTGTTTGATGGAGGGCTCTGTCCCCAAACTCTGCCCACAAAGTTGGAAGAATGCAATTGTCCAAAGTGTCTTGGTATGCTTATGCATTAAGATTTACCTTCAGTGGAAGGGATCTAGGCCAACCTGTGAAAAACAACCCCTTAGCATTATCTCTCCTCTTCCAGACTTTACAGTTGGCACAGTGCAGACAGGCAGGTAAAGTTCTCCTAATATTTGCCAAACCCATACTAGTTAATCAAATATTCAAATATGGAAAGCATGATTCTCCACAAAACACATTTTCACTGTTCCAGAGACCAATGGCAGAGTGCTTTACACCACTGTATAAGACATTTAACATTGTGCTTGGTGATGGAAGGCTTGTGTGCAGCTGCTTGCAAGGTTTGGAGGTTTGGAACTCTGCATTTATTGAGTCAGCAGAGTGTTAGAGACTTTTATGGACTATGCCCCTCAGCACTCTATGTGGCTGAGTTGCTGTGGTTTTAAATGCTTCCACTTTTCAGTAATATCTTTTATAGTTGATTATGGATTATCCTGGATGGAAGAAATTTAATGAACTGACATTTTACAATGGTGGCATCCTATTACAGTACCAAATTAGAATTTAGGGAGCTCTTTAGTATGATCCATTCTTTCACAAATGTTTGTGAAGGCAGACTGCATGGCTATGTGCAAGATTGTATACACCTGTGGCAATGGGACTGAATTAAACACCTGAATTAAAAGATTAAGAGGTATGTCCCAATACTTTGGCCATATGTGTGTATATATACAACCCTAAATCAGAAAAAATTGGTATGGTATGGAGAATGCAATCTCACATTTACTCTGACTTCTATTTCATTGCAGACAGTATGAACCTGAGAAATTTCATGTTTTTTTTCTGGTCAACTTCATTTCATTTATCAGTAAACATCCATTCCTACATTTCAGGCCTGCAACACATTCCAAAAAAACTGGGGGCAAGTTAAGTCTAGTAATGAGGTGAAAAAAAACTAAACAATGATGGGATTTCAAACAAGTAATGTCAACTGGTGATGATAATCATGATTCGGTACAAAACAGTATCGACAAAAGGTCTTTGAGGCGCAAAGATGGGCAAAAGATCTCTAGTTTGTCAACAGATGTGTAAGAAAACTAATCCAGTCTTTAAAACAGTGTTCCTATAAGAAAGATTGGAAGGGAATTGCATATATCAGTCCTAACGTTTTCTATTGTTGCTTGTTTTGCATTACCTTGTTGAACGTTTTGCATTACCTTGTTTACCTTGAATGCATGGACACCCCTGCTTTCCTTCCACGTTCTAAAGACTTGTGTGTTAGCCAAATTGGTGTTTCCAAAGTGCCCCTTAGAGTGTGAGTGTGTGTATGAGTGTATTTGCCCTACGATGGATTGATGCCCTGTCTAGGGTACTTTCTGCCTTGTGCCCTGTGTCTTCAGCTAGGTACCAGTTTTCCTATGATCCTGACTGATTGAATGAATTTATTTGTAGATTATCACATAGGAATTAAATCAATTTACAACTACTACACAAGGACCAGGAGGGGCCATGTGCACCAGTTCCAGATCTGGAGAGGCACTCATAAATAAATTTATGTCTATATTTCTTAAATTTTGGCTAAACTATAGCAGTGAAAGAAACACAAAAATAATTCAAAGAAACACAAAACGGCAAAATATTTCAGGTCAAACATATAAAGACACATTTTTCACTTGCATTGAACAATACAACTATCTGTCTCTGATGTATGTTAATGTACATCTTTGCTTTTGGTTCCCATGCAGATTCACCAATAAAGAGGAGGAGTTTCTGTAGATGTATAAAGAAAAACATTCATCTACTCTACTTCTCACATCACAACCATGAGATTACGGTGTTTTCTTTTACTCTTCTCAGCTATGCAATGTAAGTTAAAATCACTGAACAGTTTATATGTTAATGTTATTAGTTATAACCATCATTGTTATACAATGTGTCATAACAGATTTTGTTCATTTCATTTACAGGGAACAGTTTGGCACAGTCAGTAACATCACTGAATAAGACATCATATGGAGCAGTGGAAGACACAATTGTTCTCTCTTGTAAATATGCGAGTGCAACTTATCTGCAGTGGTATCGTCAGTATCCTGGATCTACACCAGAGTTTCTTGTTTCTATTACTACACTTGATTCAGAGACCAAAAAATCCGATTTGCCTAATTTCTCAGCTAAAGTTGACAGTGGAAATAGCCGGGTGGATCTGATTATCTCTCCTGCTGCAATATCAGACTCTGCAGTTTACTACTGTGCTCTGCAGCCCACAATAACAGGAAACCCAACTATGCTGTACAAAAACCCAAGAATACAGATATCAGACAGAGTAGTACTTGATATTTGCATTGATGTTTTGATTGTGTTTGAACTTTTTTGCTGTTCAACTGCTTCCAGTAAAGCATGAGAGAGGCATGCATTACATTTACAAAACTTAGGTATGTTATCTTCAAAATGTTACATTTAGATATGTGTTAATGTATTTTAACATGTTTTAACCTGACAATGTTTTAACCTGACTTACATATGAAATAATTAAATAAAAATGTAACTTTGTCAGGAAGCTGAAAAATGAATATTTGGATAGCATGACCCCTATTTCTACTATTTCTTTAAGGAAATGTTCTGCTTTGTTCTCACATATAAAATCTACTTTCAATGATGTTAGCATTTTGTAGCACTGGGGAATTTCTAAATGGCCCTCCAGGCTCATTCAACAAACATTGATGCAGATACAGCTGTTGACGTAATGAATAACTCTGATTTCCTACAATACCACTGTTTGAAAATTATCGGGATGAAATATTTTCATACCCAGTTAATCCAGTTTTGTGGAGGATCTAGGGCCCAAACTGGAAGCAAACACACAGACACACATGCCTGGTAAACATATGTTTTTGGGGACTTTCCATAGAATTAATGATTACTGTAGCTAATTACTGTAATAACACACCTACAGGTAACCCTAACCTCAGTAACTTAAAGCAATTATTTTTCTCTGTTAGTTTTTCAAAGCAAAGGTGCAGTTTCTGTTTAAAAAAAAAAAAAAAAAAGCCAGTTTTCCTCATGGGGACCTGGCAAATGTCCCCACCATGCAAAAAAATATCACATCCTTCTATCTGTCACGCCGGCGGCGAATTCCTCGCCGCACCGCCAGAGAGCGCCGTCACCCGAGTACTAAGCCGCCATGGCTTCCGGGAGACGGCCATCTTTAAAAGGGCGCGCGTTTCAAACGCTCATTGCGAGGTCTCGTCTCTTGTTCGGCGATTCTAAGCGACTCAGTAACGGTTTGTGCATTAT